>VWZE01002424.1:306490-352944 GCA_013396675.1 Eubucco bourcierii
CGCTGCGCTGCACGGCTCGGGGGGCCCGGGAGGGATTATGCCCCGGAGACACTCCCAGCCCCGGAACGGCTCCGGGAGCAGTGTCGGGGGTTGCTGGCAGCCCGTTGCGGGAGCAGGATAGCCCCCACGAATGCTGTGAGAAAAGCCAGAGTCCGGGCAGATCCTTGTCATTCCCCGGCGGGCGGGCGAGCGCCGGGGCTGGCCGGGGGCCCCGACGGCGGCGCGGGGGTCAGGCGGAGCGGGACGGCCGCGCCCGCTTCTCTTCGGCCCCTAACGACCTCTCTTCCTCCTCTTTTTTCCCCGCGCAGCTCGCCTTGGAGAGGCTGGTCGCAGGCAGGGCAACGAGGACCGGCGAACTCCGGTGGCGGAGAGGAGGCGGCAGCCGCTCGCAGCCCGGGACGCGGGGGACGCGATGTGGCGGGGTCGGCTGCTGGGGATCGCCTTGGGAGTTGCCGTGCTGTGGGCGTCCCAGGCGGGCGCCGCCGCCGCCGGGCATACCGAGGGAGTGAGCGCCAGGGAGAGCCGGGTCAGCCGGGCCAAGAGGCGAGGGCACGGCGGCGGGCACGACGCGCTTAAAGGGTAGGTGTGGGACTGGCCCCTTCAGGGGTGCCGTGGTGCGGGTTTGTCGGGACGTGCCTGTGGGCATCCTTATCTGCTGTCCCTTCGCCGTGGGAGCCGGTGGAGGAGGGAGAGTTCCCTGACATTCATCGGGGCTACCCCGGCGCTTGGGGCTGGTTGGGCTCTGGGCACCGCCCGCAGCACCCCGGAGCAACGCTAGGGAGCTGTGTGCAGAGTCCCGCCACCTCCCCGGGACCCCCTGTGGGCAGGATAATGGATGCCTTACATGCCGCTTTGCTTCTTCTGTGGGTGGGGGATCCTACACGAGGATGAACTGCAGCAGTTCGGAGGTTGCTAACTTTGATTAGGGGAAGGACCCAGGTAAAGGCACTCAGCGCGTTTCTGCGTTCCTCCCGCGGCCCCTGCTTTGCATAACGCAGAACAGCGGCGAGGGCTGGAGACCACAGCATGCACTGCCAGTTAGCTGCGCTCTTTGATCTCCATCTTAAACCTTTGGCGATGTGCATCTTCTCTTGAGTTCAAGTGGTCTGTCTTTGCTTACCTGGAGTTCCTTGTGACCTGGGATGGCATAGAGGAAGAACAGGGACCGGTTTAAGATATCAGAGCTGTCTTGTACTACTATGAGTGAACCCAAGCATGAAGGAGTTTTAAAACGTTATGAAACATTGTGGTACATACTCAGGAGAGTGGGTGCTTATTAAAGAGTAAGTTCGTATCAGACAAACTGTTTTCCCAATTCTAATAGAACACCTTTACTGTGCAAAAATAGGTTTAAAGAAAACTGAAAGGTATTACATGTGTATGTAGTTGAAAATTTAGTTTGCTGTAAACGTGAAAAGCTTTTAATGCTGGGAAAAAAAGAAGAAAAAAAAAAAAAAAAAAGAGCTTTCCTTTTGCAGGTATTCCAATGCATCTTTTCAACCCGTCAGGCAGAGAGCAAATGAAGCAAAATTTATGTGGAGCTAGTTATGCTTGGTTAAGGGTGCAAGTGTTTTTTTTTCTTTTGCTGATAGCCTCAAAAAGGAGTTATCACAGCTTTTATTTGTGGGAGGCCTTGATGAACACGCTTTGATTTCATGTGAAGTTTCTCCTCTGTGTATAGTACTTTTAATTTATAAGAAGATTCATAATCTTGGCTTTTATTTATGCTTGCCTGACTGGAGAAGATTTATACTTTTAGATCCTCATGCTGTAGAAATGGACAAAAGCTACTGGTACTGTTTTTCAAGCATCTGATTTTGTAGAGTGAGGTTCACTAATTTAATTTCTTTAGACCTTGTCATAAGAGAAAGGGTTTGTTAAAGTTGATCCTTCCTGTGACAAAAACGAGGTGGCAAGGAGGTAAAATGTGTAGGATTAATTGCAGGCAATAGAAGATGATAAGGAAAGAAATATTTATAATATTTCTCAGAAAAGTGCCTTTATTCTTCAGGATAATATAAGAAACTGCCTTGTTATAGGACTCATGAGTTAATATCAAACTGACAAGCCCTGTTCTCTTATTAGTATGGACAGAGTTGTACCATAAGCAAGTGTGCTGACTCAATGGACTTGGTGGGAGGTAGAGGTGCATTAGCTGAGGGTAAAATTTCTTTGGTGAATGAATGGAACTGTTGCTCTTGAACCTGTGCTGTTTAGGCGATAACAGTAGTACCTTGAGAGGTGATGTTTCAAGTGTTAATTAGTTTTAGGATCTAAAATGGGTTGGGGTAAGTATTTAGTCTTATGAGCTGATTCTTATGTTTAACTGAAACTTTTTATTTTTTATGTACTTTTATTGTGTGGTATCCATGAATGACATAGTTGCATAGCAGTCTGCAGTTCTATATGTAATGGCAATATTGATTGCAGGTATTTTGTATCTTGACCAATTATTTGGGATGTTACAGATCTGAGTAAGTACACTTGGAAAGCAGGTTCTTAACTAGGATGTATTAATTTGCCAGATGATCTGAGATACAGTAAAGACAAAACAATTATTAGTTTGGTTCCTTGTTAGACCTTTTTCTGTTACTCTCATTTGACGCGGAGTGTAGAGTTCCCATATTGCTTGGAGGAGATTGTTAAGACACAGTCATCTCGATCATCTTCTGGTGAATCCTGGTGGATATTTCCAGTTTAGAAAATTTGAGCATTTCCTAAGGTGTGGTACTATACTGTACTGTACAGTATGAATAAAAAGAATTGTCATTTTAGCAGACAAGGTTGGAATTAATGCTTTGGAAGACCAGATGGAAAATCTATTTTGAATGTACAGGATCTGTGTATACATTAGACAAGGAGAATTCATTGTTATTGGAGGACGAAAACACCATTTTTTTGAACTTGTTCAATAGTACAAATACATTTGGGAATCTAAGAGTTGTAATACAAGTCATAACAGATGCCAGGAAACGTTATTTTCATGTTATTATAGTTGACTAAGACTTCTTTTTTGTTTTCTTGCAATGAGCTCTTGCTCTGATTGTGGGAACAGAGATACATTTTTAGAAAAAAACCCTTTACATTTAGACTTTTTGTGTCTTAGATGATAATCACTACTGAAAGTCTTCTAGCACTTAAAAACATAGAGATTAGTCTCTGCAAATGCTGCTCTTGTATCTTAAAATGAAGAAGCCCAAGACCAGTTTCAATTATTGTGATTTTTCCCACTTAACATTTTTCACTACAAGCTGTTGATTGCAGGGGATGTTTGGTTTTGTCCTTGTGACCTTTGCCTCATTGTTTATGCCAGTGAGCTGTCAGGACATATAACATGATTCCAGAAGTATATTTAACTTCAATAATTACAAATTATTTGGAAATGCTTCTTATGTACTCATTTTAAGACTTTAAGCTTGTTGCTTATGAACGTTAAATTGGTCCAGCTAGGAAGGAATTAGCAACGAAGTCCTTGTGAAGCCATCTGTTTGGTCTAAGGCAATGTGTGGTGCCTCTGATTGTCAGAAGGCAATCAGGATAAAGACAGTAATTATTTCAAAATATAACTAGATTCTCAATTCTTGTAACTGTTTCTGGAATCCATTAAGCAAGTTGAAATAGTAAGTTCTTACCAAGACGCTTTTATCCTCTGGATCCCCAACACTTTAACACAAATGTTAATGTATTGAATTATGAGGTATCAAGTCATTATTCTGCTACCCCTTAAACACCTAAGAATGTAGTATCAGTTTAGAAAGAAGTAAGACCTACAAAACTGGCCATGAATGGGAAGTTTTTTCTAAACTGTATATGCTTGAAGTCAAACATAAAACTATGTTTGAATCACTTGAATATGAAGTGAAAAATTATTTGATTGGTACGTGACTGAAGACAATAAAAGTGCTTAAAGATTTTAGAATTAATTAGAATTTCCCCTTTTCTTATGGTGCTAGACAAAGACCTCAAATTGTATTGAGGTATTATTATTCTTAATAATATTTTAAGCAATGTTGATCAGTCTGTTCTCAGTATAATGGTCAAAGAATGCAGTTATTTGCCTAACAAATAGGTCAGCGGAAATTTAAAGAACTAAAATTTCTTCAAGACAGCTGAATTGTGATATGACTCGAACTGAGATAGTAATTAAATGCATTTGTGCAGGAATGGTTGGATTTCTTTGTTTTTTATTGAATTGAAGTGATAATAAATGTTGCAGAACAGAATAGTATCTCCAAACTGTTTGTTGGTTGTTGGTTTGTTGGTTTGTTTTTTTTGGTGGTTTTTTTTTTGTTTGTTTGTTTTGTTTTGATTTTGGTTTTTTTTTTTTTGACCAATTTCTTTTGGTCATTCCAGATGAAGTCCACAGGTTTACTATATGCTTACTTGAGTAAATTCGGTAGGGCTTGACCCTTTTTATGCATGACTGCTCCCTGAAATAAAAGAAATCTTATAAATCTATAATGTAATTCCAGTATTCAACTATATACTTAAGGCTTCTGGTTTTCCTTTTAAACCAATCTTTACCACTAAAAGCCTGCTGAAGAAAAGCAGACTTTCCATACCAGTAAATATTGGTTTATACTAAAAAACCTCAAACGTTTTTCTTACCACTTTTGGCCTGTACACCTCTGGCCAGCTGCTGGTGCCACACCTTGTCAGTGTCACTCTGTGAGCAGACAGTCTTGAATACTTGAGAATAAAAATCTGAATTAAAAATACATGCAATCTACTGTAATTACTTGATGTACTGGAGTGTTTGCCTGGCTTCCAGGTAGCATGGTTGACCTCCTTCCAGTGTTCTGTGCCTTACTGGGTGAAAAGCTTTTATGCCAGTGTGTCATAAAAACCTGAAGTCTTTGGCAACTACATGGAGAGTTAAGAATTTGCACCTCTCTGAATTTATTTGCCAATGGTTGTAATACTGTTTGTTTGTTTGGTTTTGTGTTATGTTTGGAAGTCTGGTTCTAGAGTGAAATGAGTTCATAGATACTGACACTGCCTCATGTACACATTTCCTTTCAGTAGGACTGTATGATGTGATTTGATGTAGGTGTGAGTTTCTCTGGAGACCAGGATGTAAGGATGAGGAGTAGGAAGGCAGACAGAAGCATGCAGGAAACCAGCACAGAATCTCTTCTGTGACTGACAATAACTGTTACTAACACTTGCTGAAGGGATAATATTTAAAGAGGGAATAACACATTGTTTTCAGTTATGGTTATATATGTATCTTCCCCTAGCTGCTACAATAGTTTTTAATTACTTTTTGGAGTATGCTAGTTTCAGTACTGTGTGGAAAGTTTAAAATGCATTTAATTAAAATTGTCTGACAATATTTTGCACTGAGTTGCTCTTCCCAGAGGCAGAAGTGATGTGAAGCTCCCATGATAGGCTTCTTGTAGTTCCATGTTGTTCTTCAGCTTAAAGAAAACCAGCAAAAAGTAAATAATACTCAGGCCTACATAATCCTTCTACTCTGCACTGTATTTCCAGATTCTCTAGTTTGGACACCATCTCTTTTAAAAGACATGACCTTAATCCTGATTCTGGTTCATGCTTTATGGAGATAGACTTCTGGACCTAGTTAGTTTGTCATGAGGAACTAGGGCTCAATTAATTTTGGCCATGCAAGTGAAAAAAAACATTTTATGGTTAGAACTTCTGGTGGGCACTGTTGTATTTTGCTTTTACTGGTGTCTTAGACATACGTGGTTCTGTTACTGTTTGCTTAGCTTGTCTTCTCCTCTGTGATCCTTTCTCATATAATAAGTTGTTTTGAAGTGCCATGTGTCTGTTGTTTAAAATTTGAATCTGACCACCCCTCCCCCAAAACACAATACTGTCTTACCATTGGATGCTAGTATGTCACAAATAGAGCAAACAGAGGAAGAGGACTACAATAAACAGTATAGCCCAGTTCTTGACCTACTGTAAGAAATATAATTGTTTTGAAATACTGTAAGATTGCCTCAGGGGACTCAGATGAAGCAGATTTCTTGTGAGCAAGCACCACTTGACCGAGGTGACATGCCAAAGATCAGAATGGCAGAGCTATCTTTTCTTTTTTCTCTTTCATTAATTTAATTAATTTTATGTAGTTAGTTATTTTGATTTGCATAGCTCTTAGCTGTCCTGATATGCTGGCCTGTGATGGCTCTGTACTTTGTGTACAGGAATGGAGAATTTCAGGCTGAGATTGCTATGTTGTATCCCATGGTGGGAAGGTCCTCCATTCTGAGAAGTCCTACTTAAGGTTGATGGTGGCTATCACTTGATAGGATATCACAGATAAAGAAAAAAGAAAGAGATATTGTGGATTGCAGTTGGTTTTGTTCCTGGTGTTCCTGTTTTGTCCATGAATTTGTGATGGGATGGTCCGATCTTTTATGCAGTCTTTTCTTTTCTGGAGACTTTCAGATCTTGTTGGTGTCAGTTGAACTTTTATTGAGGGAGGACAGGTGTTGTTCAGACTTCAGAAATTGCAGGCTTAAAGAGATGAGAAGAGCAGCAACCAATGCATCTGGCTGCAGCAGGGCACAGTAATTTTAATGTTGCAGTGCAGGTTTCCTGAGAGAATTGTTTAGAGTAGGCAGAAGATGCCTCTGACATGTAGCTGGAATGTTCACCACAGCTGCACTTGTCTCAATCAAAAAAACACTTAAGTTTTGTAAGACTAGACTTCTTCTCTGTTATTAGCCAGAAGAGGGTACATCTTGTCTGCAGTGGTGATTCCACAAGTTACTTTCTAGGATGAGTTTGGTCTGGATACATTTGTCTTGTTGACTGAAGAAGCTACTTTATGTGTAAGTTCACACTGCTGTGCCAGAACCTATGAGACTAAGCTGGGCTTGGGGATGCAGATCTGAAGTAAGCACAGGGCTGCTCTTAGTTTATTTGGGAGCAACGGGAGGATGACTGGGTTAGGGTTTGGCAGGGATAATCCATCTGTCAGCTTCATTTACAGTGATCCTTATTGAATAAAATTGCAGCTTCTGTTTTCCTGCATGCTTATTTTCCTTTCCTGTGTTGTATTGTTCAGCAGTGCTGCTCACAGAGGACATTATCCATCCTGCAAACTCAAATGCTCTATATACGAAGTTCAGCGTTTCAGGTTTTGGCAAGGGTCACTAACTGTATTTGTGGACACAGCAGCCTGTGATATTAAAATAGTACTGTCCAAAATGCAAGACTATCCAAACTATTTAGCCACAGAGATTACCAGGAAAACTTCCTCTTGGTAGAAGTGTAGTAGATGTTGGCTAATAGGAGGCCACCTCTACTTAAGACTTTAGGAGCTTCGGGAATCCTTGAATGTGTGTTTGTGGAATTGGAAAACATTAATTGTTATACTTCTTGCTTTGTGATAAGATCACCTTCGGTCTCATTCCTCTTCTTCATCTCCCTGCTCAACCCTAAATATTAAGAGGATATAGATGGGTATGTGTCACTTTGGTCTTGCTCCTCAGACTCAGTGATTTTTTTGTAGAATAGAACAATTGTGGCCTGGTGTGTTTCTGATTAACCATCTTACTATGCTGGAAAATACATTTGTAGCTCTTCAGTCTTGTGTTGTGGATGTCTCCTTTGGTTGTTTTCTCATCCATTCTGGTTTCCCCACTTGAGTTTTATTTGTCTATTTTAAAGGATTTGAGACCTACTGAAGAGCCTCATTCATGCTAAGGTTGGTGTGCAGATAGAGATATGAGAGGAATAATTTGCTTTTTATGACAGTAAAGTTGGGCTTTTCTTTTAAAGGTGAATTGGGAGATAAAATGTAGCCTAGTAAATTAAAACCTGTTCCTTCTGATTTTGCTTATAGATTGTCACTGAAGTATGAAGGAGTTCTAACCTTTATCTAAAAGAACATTTTGAATGTTGACTTGCTGGAGAATCTGTTGTTTTCCTTTCTACTTCTCATTTTATGAAATGATTCATGACCATTAAAGCCTCAGAAATACCAAACGAAAGCCACAATTCTTTTGTCTACAGTTTTAATCATTTTCATCCTCTTTTTCAAGCTTCCCTCTCTCTAATGTTTTGCTGGAGGACATCAGAATATCCAGTGATGATGTTCAACTGAGGTTTCAAACTAATTGTTTTTCCTTTCAGGAGCATTTTTTCCCTCTCTTTTCTCCTTCTTTGTTTTTCCCTCTGTTATTTCATCATTTTCTTTTCCCTTTGTACTGGCTAAGTTACCAGTGTCTGCTAGCGACAAGGTTAACTAAAACATTGGGATCTCTATGAACCGTATTTGTCTCTTCAGTTGTGGCAGCCATGCTGTTAGCTGGCCTTTTGAAAACACAGTATCCCTATCCCAGCAAGGAGAAAGGAAGAGGTACAGCCTTTTGCAAAGGGAGGCAGAGAAATGCTGCTATCTTACCTAACGTAAATCTTCTAGTAGCTTGAGGGAGAGCACTTTAAAACACAAGTTAATGGTATTGCTTAATACTTAAGGGCATTCATTCACTGATAAATACTGATACAAATGTCAGGTTTATGAGACTCCCACAGTGCTTGCATTTACTGCAAGGTGGGAATGGTGTGTAGCACCTGCTCATACCACAGCCTCTGGGAAAGCTTCAACAAGGGGCTGGTTAGCCTCAGAGCTTGGTTGGCCAGCCTGCCCCACACCAGTTGTACTGCTGTTCTGCCAGTCCGCACTGCATTGAGCTGAAGTCCTGAGCTTCCCTCTTGGTCTACTTCCATCTATAGCCTTTAGCAGGCTAATGAGTGAGTATGGAAAGTGGTGCAGTAGGTGTAGCCTGGTCTTTCTCTGTTCTTCCATTGGAGTGACATCTAGACAGCTAAGCATTGCTGTAGCCCAGAGTTAGGTGTTTCCCATGGGATGCTGTTTAGTGCTGTTGATGTAGAAAGGCTATGATTTCTTGTCATGTAAATGCACCTTTTAATTTATTTTCTTTTAAAAATGTATTTGTTAAAGAAAGTACCTGCTGGATCCCCTGCTGTTTACCAGCCATACTTGTCTGACCCAGTAGATAGTCTGTTGTGGTGGGTTACTCCTGCTTTACAAACCTCATACAGGCATATAGACTGAGTGTCAAAGCAGACCCATGGACATTCTCAAATGGAACAATGAGGGAGTGCCAGAAACGCGTCTGTCCTTGGTTGTGAATGAGAACAATGCCTGGCTGTCAGGTTAGATGAGTCTGTCCCTGCAAGTGATGGTCAGATTTTCAGAGCAAGTCTGGAAGAATTCACTGTGTCAAATGCTGTTGTTGGATTGTTGTATTTAGCTGTCACAGTGTGATGGAAGTTAGGGTTAGAGAAATGTTCAGTGTTACTGCAGGAAACTTGCATGTCATTTTGAACTCTTGACTTCCACATAGGCTGGAGCCAAAGATATCGTAGAGCTGCTCAGCATGTTATTTTTTCATTTGAACTGAGCCAGGATTCTGGGACAGCGGTATCTTTACTGTCAGAGTGAGAAATAGTTATCATATTAGACTCTCTGCGTGGCACAAACATCCAAGCACACTTGTTGCACAGTGAGCACAGTGCACATCAGATGTGGTCCGTTCTATGTATTTTTTTCATTAAAAAATAATCGTTATACTTTGTAGAATAATAGAAACTAAATTTTGTGTTTACTCTGAGTTTATTTCAACTGTATAAAAGGAAAAACTACGAAAAAATGCTAGCTTCAGGAGTCCTTTTAATAATTCTTCATTGAATGGTGAAAAAGGACAGAATGAGTAAAAACATCCTCTGTTGGATAATGGAGAAGCAATCCTTGTTTAAAGTATTTAGGGTACCTGCAAATGAGGTTTATGCATGTTAAATGCAGATCCATGCCTGTGGCTTTTGCTCCCATCCACATAGTTAAGTCTTTCAGTTTCTGAATGTGCTCACTGGAAGCAGCGAGGTCAAAGAACAATCAGTCATCTTTGCTGGACTCTTGTACACAAGGTGGTATGTTACAGGTGTTGAAGGTGGCTTGGGAAGGCTGCCTGTTGGTGTGCTGTAGATATTACCTACAGTGTTCCACTGGGAGCTGAACTTTACTAGTTCTGCTGCTTCATGGAGGAGGGAGTATATACCAGCACAGCGAAAAGAAGTGCTCTTGGTATTGACCTTTAATCTGTGCACCAAGTACCTGGCTTTGATCATTGAGATGGGGAAGGACCTTAGAAGTTTGTGAGGTCCAACCTCTGCTCAGAACAGAGTGAACTTAAGTTGGGTTGCTCATGGCCATGTCCACTTAGATTCATAGTATTTCTGAGGATGGAAAGTCTTGATTCAGTGGGAAAGCTGAATAAAGCTCCAGTGGAGTCAGCAGAGCTGGGCCACCCCATGCTTTTAGCATTTACATTGAGAAGTTTTGAAAAGTATACAAAACTCTTTAACAGAAAATAAGTGTAACATGTATATGTGTCTCTGGAATGCAACTTAGTAAAAGCTGTTCCTCTTTACATTTTGGATCCTTAGCTGCCATTTCTTAGTGTATTGGTTATATTCAGACTTAGAATACATTTTTAGGACCAACCTAACATTTTTTTCAGGTGCAGTTTGTTATTCCTTGTAATTCCCAGTGGAAATATAAAAGTACCACTCCAATTCTCTGTAGAAATGATCAGCAAATAATGCTGGGTACAGTTTTAGCAGGTACCAGTTTTACTTGCATAAGAAGGAAAATAGGAAAAGGCTTTTCTAAAAATAACCATTGGCTGCTACTGATGATTTAAATTGTATCTCCTCTGCCAGAAAGTTGAGTCCTTACATTATGTTCAACATATGCTAGCCACTGCAGCCAAATAGTTAACAGAAGTCCTTCATGAACCATTTTCTTGCAAGGAAGAATCCCTGTGTATTTTCTTAGGGAGGGGAAAATCGAGTTGAGGGAGTGATTAGAAACTGTTCCTGATATGCCTGCATCTCAGCTCAGTTCTAACTGGTGCTCAGCTGTCTTTCTTAATCTGTCAGCTGCTCTCTGCCCACTCTGTCTGGTCTCTAATTTCTTTGAGACCCACACTTTGGGTTTGATTCAGCCTGGGTTACGCCAGCATTGGCCAGTGCATGGCAGTGCTGCTGACAGCATTGCTGCCTGAAGTATTGCTCACAGCAATGCCAGAAACTCTTCCTCCCATGGGAGCTGCAGATGGGCAACACTTTCTTCGGGAGAGGCCTGTAATTTCCTCGAGGGGTCACAGGCAGGGCAGAGCAGGGATGTACAGAATTAGCAGCACAGGGCTCTGACTGGATCATTTCTAGGGCTCTAGAGAGGACAGCCACAATGCTGGAGGTGCTCTACTGCCAGCTTCACACAGGACTTTGAACATTTCCCTCGCTTCTCCATCTGACACCTACTCATGCTGCCCAATTATGTCTGGTAAGAGGGCACTGGCAAGCTTAGCATGATTCGCTCCCCATGTTGTTACACTGCTGTGTCTGCTTCACAAATCCACCCTCAGTTGCTGGGTAATCACATGCAGTTCAGGAGAGCCAGGCAGCCAGTCATCCTACTGAGATGGGGCAAGGGAGAGGTGGACCCAGTTGGTCCTTTCTGTGAGATGATGTCAGTGTTTCCTCACAGAGAACTGAGACCATTTATTGGAGAATTGCATGTCAGTCAGAGGCTGTGCTGCAGCCACAGCCTGGAGTAGCACAGCGTTGACCTGGGGCAGGACCACACGTGTCCATCTAAAGAAGTTGAAGCTGCAGTTCTGCCTGGGCTCCATCCCCATGCAGGTGGGAAGGACAGACAAACCATCACTCTGTAAGTGGAGGATGGATGCTCTTTGCAGTTGTTCCTGAAAAGCATCCTCTAGTTTGAGGCATGCAGATGCTGTCAGCCAGACCTATCGCTTTAATTATCAGAATGCTATCATCAATGTTATTAAGCATATCAGAATTTCCAGATGAACTATTTCTCTACTGCTTTAAGACTTCTCTAGTTGATGACTAATGTCATTGGATAACTATTCAACTCGTTTTGATACTGAATTTGTACTTGCATATCATTAATCAAAGACCTAATTTCTTGGTTATTTTGGACATCTTTGGTGGAACTCTGGGTATCAATCTTACTGTCTTTCAGCACCATACCATTACAGAAGTCCTTTTATACTTTATAAATTTCTAACTGAGAAGAGCAGATGTAGATTGGATGTTAGCAACAAGTTAGTTCCCATGAAGGTGATGGAACATTGAAACATTGCCCAGGGAGATGGTTGAGGCCCTGTCCCTGGATGAACTCAAGGTCAGACTCAACAAGACTCTGAGCAACCTGATCTAGCAGAGGATGTCCCTGCTGACTGAAGGGAGGTTGGACTAGATGACCTTTGGAGGTCCTTTCCAATCCAAAACATTCTATGATTCTATAACTGACTCTATTTTAGAGTGAAAGACTTGTCCATTTCAAATTGCAGTGGGAACAGCTGTGTACCTGAGATGCGCTCTCCTTCTTCTGGTGTTTGGAGAGAAAGGAAGGTGCTGTGACACCACAAGCAGCTTGGGTTGCATAGAAGTATTTTGCTTATTTTACCATTACAAACCGGATTTTTATAACTCAACTCTGTTTGTAGTACTTTTCAGGAAAACAGTTTTATAAGAATATAAAATTCTTCTTTAGTATTCATAGCCTATAACATCAGCAGGAAAATAAGATCTATTAAACACAACAGTAGGTAACTCTTTAAGTATCACAATAGAACCTTTACAGTTTGGTTGATGGTTTCCATTCTTTTACAGGAGGTAAATTCTTATTCCCTTGAATATTTTTGTGATTTATTGCTATAGTGTCTGATCACTTCATAAATATAAATTAATTTAACTTTCAAAATTAATTGTTTTTAAGGACATTTTGTAAATAGCCACAAATAAAGAACACTCATGCTTAAGGAAGCAGTGGTCAGACTTTAATATAGGTTTCTTTTATGAGCTAGACAGCTTTCTGATGAAAAAGTGTTCCACTGGAAAATGCTCAGTGTTCCATGGAAGTACAGTTTGATGACTTTTACATTTTTTTTTATATATATTTTTTTTTAAACTAAGCACATTGCATCTGATTTGGAGCTTCCTTGGTGTATGGCTTAGCCTACACTGTGGACAGGTTCAAGACTGTCAGGGTCTCTGACTTCATGGTTACTGGCACATCTAGGTTTTCCAGAGCCTCATTTTGAAAACAGATTTTTAAAACCAGGTTTCTCCACAGCACAGAAATCTGCTTCTGGCTCTTAACTTGGACCAGATGGTCCCTAAAGCCATGTACTTACTGAGACTGAAGTTTGACAGAGTATCTAAACATTACAACCATTTATAGATTCTTACCAACCTGGATGGGAAATGAGTGATTTATGCCTGTACATTATGACAGGTAGCAACAAGCCCATTCTATCTGTCTTATTAAGTTCCATTATTTCTTCTGACTGGAGAAGGTGAAAAGCAATCTCACTTGTCTGCTTGCCAGTCTTACTTGGCAGTTGACAGTGGAGCAACATTTGGCATTGATGAACAGGGAACTCTAGGAAAGTTACATGACTGGAGCCTTGTGGGAAGTAGCTGACAGGACTAAAAGTGAATACATTGGAATTATATGAGAAAGACTTTCAGTCTGTAACACCAGTTGCAGAAAGGGGAAAAGGCCCTGCAACAGGTCCAGTTGTGTTCCTCTTGCTCACATTAGTTACCACTTTGTAATTATCCAGAACCTATGGAGGATAGTGGAAGTGTTTTGCTTTTACTTAAGTAGTTTTGTCACCAAGCATCTAATGAAAAGTCTGTAACCAAAGCTAGCGTAATCACAACACTGGACATGGTATTAGCAATGCAAATCCCTAAATAAATACAGTATAAATGTCTTGTTTGCTGGAAAATATGCATCAATAAATGTTTCTATATGTTGAGATAGTTTGTCTTAAGTTGCCTTACCATATAAGGTAGCTGTTGTTTACTTAGTGTGATACTAGAGGTGAAGAACTTTCTGAAAGAACAAGGACAAAATAATAATAGAAACCTTTTCCTAAAACAATAAACGCTTTAAATCTGTCTCTAATCTGTATTCACTATTTTAATAAAGCAGTTTTGAGGAAGTATTGGTTTATAGCCATCTCTAGTTGCATTAATCTAGTAATTGCTTGCAACATTAGTAAAGATTGTGAACTTTTATTCTGTGAAGATTATTAAACATAAAACAAAAGGAAGCTCATTTTCCAGTGTTTGAAGTTATTCTTACTAGCTTTACATGCATGGATAGATGCATTAAGTAGGACTAACCTTACTTGTATGGATAGATACATTAAATAGGACAAGATGGATTAAAAAAAAAATCATCAGGGACATAGAACTGTTTCAAGTTTTCTGTTTTTACCTATAAAATAATAATAATAGCAATAACACCATGTCTTGTCAGCTTTGCCACTAAACTCTGATACCGTTATTTGAAAAGGTTAAATACAGATGAGAGAAATGTGTTGGAAAGAAAAATTCCTATCCATCCATAATTTAAGAAAGGCAGTAGGCCCTTCATACTCATTTCACAGGACGTGGTCTCTCTACGTGAACCCAATATCATTGAATTTTTTGATAGTAAGCCATTTTTGCTAATGAAGCATTTACATATTTTGGTTAATGGTCGGCACGTTTCACTCGTACTCATGTACATGGTCAAAATACACGCGTGGATAGAACAGGGAACTGTAACACTGCTTTAGAGTCGAGAAAGTGTCATAAAGCTTAGAAAGTGTCAGTCAAAGAGTGCTAGATGTACTCTGTGTTCTCTACTGATGATGAACGTGATCCTTATTTTTGTATTTAAAGGGGAGTTTTGCTCAAAAAACTTCTGTGTGGCTTTTCCAGTTACTGAGTGATAGGAAATAAGATTTGCCAATTCAGTTTCTGTTGTTTGGTTGTTACCTATTTGTCATCATGATTATAATGCAGTCTTCAATTTGTAAGAGTGTGCATTGCCTGAGCAACCCAGTAACTGAAAGCATGTGGTGCTGCTACAAACAGACACCTCTAGAATTAATTATTGAAATGTACATTGTAGTAACTTACTTACTCTGAATTTATGGCTCTACTTTTAAAATCTATTTCTGAGTAAAAATAATGATGTTTTTTAAATTGTTTTTTTCCCCAGACCAAATGTATGTGGAGCACGTTACAATGCTTACTGTTGTCCCGGATGGAAAACTCTACCTGGTGGAAACCAATGCATAGTCCGTAAGTTAATCCTCTTATGCATTACAACTGAACTTTATCTCTGTCCCTGTATCTCAGCACAGGAAGGACATGGAAGTGTTGGAGCAGGTCCAGAGGAGGCCACGAAGATGCTCAGAGGGCTGCAGCAGCTCTGCTGTAAGGACAGACTAAGAGTTGGGGCCCTTCAGCCTGGAGAAGAGAAGGCTTCGAGGAAACTTGATAGTAGCTTTCCAGTATCTGAACGGGGCCTACAGGAAGGCTGGGGAGGGACTTTTTACAAGGTCTTGTAGTGACAGGACAAGGGGCAATGGGTTTGAACCTGGCAGAGGGGAGATTGAAACTGGATATTAGGAGGAAGTTCTTTCCAGTGAGGGTGGTGATACACTGGAACAGGTTGCTCAGGGAGGTTGTGGATGCTCCCTCCCTGGAGGTGTTCAAGGCCAGGTTGGACAAGGCCTTGAGTAACCTGTGCTAGTGGGAGGTGTCCCTGCCTACGGCAGGGAATTACAACTAGATATTCTGTGAGGTCCCTTCCAACCTTACGTTCTATGATTCTGTGATTTTAAATTGTATGCAAGAACTGAAATGTGTTTCTGTATGGTTTCAGTAGCAGCTCCACATTATCTCTTTACCATTTAAAATATATTAAGCTAATATACAAAATTTATACAGTGATGTGATACCAGTACTTAACAAAGGATTAATCTCATCCACATGTTTTGTTGAAGTCTGTGGTAAAGGAATCCAAGGGATGTGTGGACTCTCAGGAGCTGTGGAAAATGGTAATCCGTTTAAGTTAATGGAAGGAGGCAACAGCATCAGGCCAACAAGTACATTTTCTTTGCTTGTTTGGACCACATCCCTGAAGTGTGTATGTATGGATGTAAATGTATACATACGTACATCATAGTGCTGCATGCATATTCATGTGTAATGGTACATACAATGCACCAGAAATAGTTGTTAAGGGCACTTTGCCTAAGACTGCTAAGACCCTGTCTAGAGTTGCTGAGGCAATGTGTTGCCAGATGGGAATTATTACACTTGTATGTGGTGCAGAAATAAAGGGAGTATTTTAATGCTGCCTCAGTGGCATCCTTCCACCAAGTCATCTAGCAAAATGGACCAGAGTTTTGCTTCTCCAAAGAAATTTTCCTATCTGTAGTGTGGTCTATGGCATGTTCAGAGATTGTCGTGGTGTAGTCTTTAGCTGTCCCCTATAGAGAAGAGGAAATGTTTTGGAATCTGTTGTATGCAGTTTGAGTTTGTAGGTACTTGTTTTATGGTGCTGAATGCATATTTTCTACCAGGTGTTTTTCATGTGTCTGGGGTTTTTGAAGCATATTTTGAAGGCATTTGTGTTTTCTTTATAGCAATCTGCAGACATTCCTGTGGGGATGGATTTTGCTCTAGACCAAACATGTGCACATGCCCAAATGGTCAGATAGCCCCCTCCTGTGGTTCAAAATCAAGTAAGTATTTCTTTTGTGTCTTTGATATTGTGCTTTTGAGTCTGAGAAGGTACCAGTATGTAGAATAATCCAGTGGTCAGTATTTAAGTTATATAACGTCTGGGTCACCACACGTAGTTTTACCGTAGGAAAGAAAGAGCAACCTCCTATTACGAAACTGAAGAATGACTCAGAGACAGACTCCTGGGGACACTTTACCTAATTAAAACAATTAAAAAAAAAAAAGTTTTCTTGAAAACTATATTTATTTTCCATTTTGTAACACTAATTCCAGTCTTCTTTATTTTCTGGAAAATACTTTATCTCAATTCAGTGCTAGACATGCACACATGTGCAACACGAAAGCTGTAATGATAGGGAAGTGACTTCACAGTTGGCTGAATGTGAGTTGCTTTGTAATGACACTTTCATTTTGGGACTGTACTAGGCCAAACAGTATTCTGTATTTTACATATACAGGCCTACAAGTATTGTTTTCTTGCCAGGCTCAATACCTATCTTATAAATCTAATATTGCTTCACTCAGGTGGTAATTGCTTAGGTGCTAGTGGTACAAAACTGGGCAAGGATCTTAAGTGGAACACCTTTTCATTAAAAAAAAATAAATAAAAAAATAGGAAATGAACTTTTCAGAGAGAGAACTTTTTGTAGAAATGTTTGGATGTCAAAATGTTTGGTTTTTAAGGAAATTTAAAACCAAATTAAAAGTTAGATCCAGAAAAATAAGTAAAATTATATTAATTTAGTGAAATAGATAGCTCAATGACTACTCATGGGCAGAATGATCCAATAGGAAGTAGGATTTTGCTTGGAGTAGTATTTCAGTTCATATCTGAGATGCCAGCTGTTGAGTCCATGTCTTACTATGGTGCTTGCCTCTTGAAATGTGGCCTATTTTGATTTTATGTAAAATGTGTAGTTTGTGGAAGAATTTTTTTGGGAAAAAGGTTCCCACACATGCACTTAACTATCTGAACAATGTATTAACCTTTGTCAGTGGGGAATGCAGTCTGCTGAGGTCTGTAATATGCAAAATGGTCATCCTTTTAATTCTGAGTCTCTGACTCAGTGTGTGGTCTTCTTTGCCCCTGTATTTTACCTTGCTATTTTTTTGCTTTGTTAGTTGATAAGAGTTTTCCCACATAACTGACTACTTCAGCTTGTGGTTTTAGCATCCTTTTTGTGGAGTAACAGTGGAAAAACAATAACAACTGTGGAATGTAACAGAATGGCATGTACTGAAATGGTAAATATTGTTCTTTGTAGTTCAACCCCTTTCTCAGGCTCCTGTGATGTCTGGTAGGGAGAGGCCAGCAGGAGGAGAGTATGGAGCTTTAGAGTTCCCAGAGAGAGTGGAAGGAGGAAGGATGCAAAAAGCTGCACAAACGTGTGTTGTTGCGTTCCTACCTTGGTTTGCAGCTACTGCTTAACTAGGTGCATGTGCCTTAATCCTGTAAACCAGTAAAGGAAAGTATGACCTTCTCCCAAGTCCTATTCAGCATACAGAAGGGGAGATATATCCCTACATCTGTTACATGTTTTGGCACCTTTGTAAAAGTCAAGAACAAGCAGGCCTTAGTATTACCTCATTCTTTCTCTTAGGCCACACTGAAGTATTTTATGAGTTAGGACTTAAAATTAAATCCAGAATATGACTGAAGTTAGTTTGTGCAATCCTTTTTCTGAAACACTCTATCATTGACCTCCATAATTTTAGCCTTTTTTGGAGTTACACAGATCACAGAATCACAGAGTGATAGGAGTTGGAGGGGACCTCTGAAGATCTAGTCCAAACCCTCTGCTAGAGCAGGATCACCTAGATAAATGGGTGCAGAAGACTTTAATACAGTTTTTGATGCACCAGCTTCTAAAGGATATATGGTATAGCAATTGTTTTTTGACAATTGTTTCCTCTACATAGAAATATTCTGCTGATCATAACCTTTAATCAGTGATGACATTATTTTTACTTACATTGCTACGCAAGTTTGCCCACTTTTAAATGTTTTTTCTTCTATACAGTTTAAGTCATAACACTTTGCAGATAGACTTAGCAGTTGGCTTTAAAAAATACTGTTCATAATCAGTGCAATGACTGAGGTAAATTTCTTGTGTGTGGTCACATCAATTTTAGTTACTAAACCAAACCAATTCTAAAAGCAAAAATGTCTTGAATTAGAATCATAGAATGGTAAGGTTGGAAGGGACTTCAAGGATCATCTAGTTCCAACTCTCTGCCATAGGCAGGGACACCTCCCACTAGTACAGGTCACTCAAGGCCTCATCCCATCTGGCCTTGAACACCTCCAGAGGGAGCAGCCACAACCTCCCTGGGCAACCTGTGCCAGTGTCTCACCACCCTCGCTGTAAAGAACTTCCTCCTAACATCCAGTCTAAATCTCCCCTCTGCCAGTTTAAATCCATTGCCCTTTGTCCTGTCATTGCAGGACCTTGTAAATAATCCCTCCCCAGCCTTCCTGTAGGCCCCCTTCAGATACTGGAAGGCTACTATCAGGTCCCCTCGAAGCCTCCTCTTCTCCAGGCTGAAGAGCCCCAACTCTCTCAGCCTGTCCTCATAGGAGAGCTGCTCCAGCCCTCTGATCATCTTTGTGACCCTCCTCTGGACCCGCTCCAACACTTCCATGTCCTTCCTGTGCTGAGGGTTCCAGAACTGCACACAGTACTCCAGGTGGGGTCTGACAAGAGCAGAGTAAAGTGGCAGAATTGTAGAGAGGAAAGACTCAACTGCTTCTGTACACTCTCCTGTCATATTTATGACCCAGCACCTCATTAGGACTTAAAGAACATACACTTTATGTAAGTCTTATGCACTGCTGGCACTGTAGACAAAATCCATGCATACAGATTTACATAGTATACCACAATGACTTAGATCTGCTATAAGGAAACAAAGTAAGCATAAAGGCAAAAAATGCTATTTGATTACAAAAGACTACTGTCGGCTCCCATTGGTGGCAGTTAATATTTTGCCAGAATGTGCATTCATGAAACCTTGTTTTAATTGTATGTTTTAACAAATAAACAGTCTTATTATTAAAATAATAATCATAAGTAAATATTACAAGTTTGTCATGTTCAAAATACAAATAACAAATATGAGTGAATATGCCATGATTTCTCAGGATTAAATGGTGTGGCTTCTGATACATGAGATTTTTCTGAGTTGTCTTTTGGATATTTTATGCTATGTGTGTCTCTAGAACTTGAGGAATCAGTAATGGACAGAGATTTTATGACATGTACAACTATAGACAGAAATCAGATCTGACAGGCTGCTTGTATGCCAGAATCAAATAAGTAATGCAATTTGGAAAGCATGCAGATTGGAAAGCAGAACAAAACCTTCAAGTTTGAGTGCTATGCAGGTCTGCTGGGACTTCTCTGGTTATGAGTCAGCTGTAGGAATCTGATTATGGTTGAAAAGATCACCTGGTGGTTTTGTCAGCAGGGATTTTCGTGACATCAGTGAGCTTGCTGATTGAGTAGTGAATTCTTGGGTATGCTTACAGTAGGGTTGGAGTTAAGATTGCTGTGCGTGGAGGCATTCTCCTCACTACCTCTTGATGTGTAGGTGACTCTGGAGTTGCAGGTGGATGTGTGTGGGAGATGTCCAACACGCTGTGCCGTGCCAGCACTGCAGTGGCTACTCCCTCACAAATCATCTGGGCCGTGGCTACTTTGCCCAGATAATGTGCTGTGGTCATGGCCCTGCTTGTGCTGCAGACATACCCTATGGTGCTTCCAAGGTGTTGGAATTGCCACTTTGCCCTGTGGGAGTGAGAGGGTGGAGGAGGAGCAGGGTTTGTCCTTCAGCATCAGGTACCCACTGCTGCTTCCACGCTTACGGCTCAAGTGTGTCTCAGCTTGGGTACTGGTTTTGCTTCCGGCTTGGTTTAGTCAGGTTGGCTTGGGCTGGCCTAAAGAAGGGCTGCTGGTGAAGGCTGTCTTGGAAGGAGGATAGCTGTGGCAGAGATGATGAACTGTGGTGGGTGCTAGGGGTGGCAGCTGGTGAGGACAAGTGTCTGTGTTCCCTGGCAGGCTGGTTCACTGGCCAGTGCCTGATGCAGTCCCTGCCACCAGCTTCAGAGCAACTAGCCAGGGATTGAGGCCTGCTCAGAGACTGTGAGCTGCTGCTGCAGAGTAGGGGGAGGCTGGAGTCTGCCCACTGGGCTTTGTGCTTCAGCGTCCCACTCCTTGGGGTACTGTGGGAGATGTCTGTTCAATGGCAGTAAAACCTGGATCTCAGCCCCTTCCCTTGTATTCTTCTGCTGTCAGAAGTGGTAAAAGGTCTTGAATTCTAAATATTTCCAGAGTTTTCAGGGTTGCTGTGGGTTTTCTCAGCACCCCATCCAGGGCTGCGGGCCCGCGGCCCATTCCACGCCAGCTGCCGTCTCCTCTGAGTCAGTCACTCGACAGAAAGCACGCCGAGCATCTGGGATGAGCGGAGCCTGTCATTCCTTGTTTACAGCTCCTGGCAGGCAAAGCCCTGCGTCATGCACGGCCGCGCTTGGGAGTGTTTCCTCGGCAGTGTCACGGAGAGGCGAGAGGCAGTCTCTCGTACCGGTGCCCGCTGGCCAGCTCCACAGCCTGCCCTCACCCAGTGCCTGCTGGCCAGCCCTGCAGCGTGCTCTCACCCTGATGCCCGCTGACCGGCCCCACAGCACGTCCCTGTGCCTACTGACCAGGGTCACAGTGTGCCCATGTCCTGGTGCCTGCTGGCCAGCCCTGCAGCATACGCTCAGCTTGGTGCCTGTTGGCTGACCCTGCAATGTACCCTCGTCCTGGTGCCTGCTGGCCAGCCCAGCAACATGCCCTCACCCTGGTGCCTGTTGCTTGGTCCTGCAAGCACCTGAGGATCCCAAACTCTCACAACTCACATCTTTTAGTTTGGGGTGGTGGAGTAGACAGTAAGTGTGTTTGCTTGGTGAGCTCCTGGGTGGTTGTGGTGTGGTAGTGCTCTCGGTGTGAAGAAATTTTTAATTTGTTTATTCCTGTTCTGGCTTCATAAGTTTTTAATTCAAAAGTTGCCAGTGTAGACTGTTTACAAGTTGGACCTGAAAGAGAACAATAATTGATTAAAAGCAATAATTTGTTAATGTTGTTAGCATTTCTTGTGCATATCAAGTTAAAGCAAAGCTATATGCATTGTTTTATTAGCTTTGTGGTAGTTCCTATGCTTGTTCCTTGAGTCTCTGTCGATGCAGTACCTTGGAACAGGTTATTTCATTTACTGGAATATCTCTGCTGACATTAATGGAATTGTTGATATAGCTGAGAAAAAGGGCTCTGGACCAGCATTATTAGGCTACTTTTCAAACATGCAATCTTAAAATCATCATCTGTGCTCCAGACAGCCTTCATGTGTATTTGTATAAACTTCTGGAAGGGTAATATTTCAGAATAGTCTGTAAGATTCTGGTAATATTATTTTCAACATTACCTCAGAAGATGGCACAGAATAAATAATCAGTTTGTTGATTATATGTCAGTGGTTTTCAAGCATGGTTGGACAGGAGAAAACTTACTGATTTGAATGACTAATTTTATTGAGGGTGACTGGGTGTCCCAACACTACCCTGTAATGATTTTAGTTTAAAAAAGAAGGAAGAAATACTTTCTCTTGGAAGGGTTCCCTTAAGAAGCAGTAAGACAAATGATGGAAACTTTATGTGTGTGTGTTGTGTAAAATCATTCCTATCCCAAAATGGGGAAATACACTTTATTTTTACTCTAACAACTAATACGAAAATCATCACATAAACTACTGTTAACCTTTTTATCTCAAATGTAGTTCAAACTATTTAAATGGTTTTGGTCTTCATGTGGGAATGGAAATTAGTTTTTGGCATAGCTTGCTCTAATTGAAATCAGTTTGTGGTTTTTAAGTTCCTTCCCTGCTTGACAGATGATATCATTTCCTATGCTTTTTGTAATCCCCTCTGTTTTCCTAAGATTGTATGCAGCTAAGTCGAGCTACACATTTTGAAGTAACTATACACCTTTTTCTGACCTACTTAGGACATTGTCCAAAAATCTTCACCAGCTATTCACTCTGTATTTGCAAACAATTTTACTTTTTGTTGAGGAATATTAATACATTTTTGTTACCCGAAGTACTTAAGTACATCAAAAGTAAAGATGTATTATACCTGTGAGATACATAAGAAATGTAAAATACAGTTTTTACTTTCAAGAATTCAATTTAGCAGTGCTTGGTTTTTAGTTTCTTTTTGTTTGTTTCTAACTCCACTGCATGTTTAGCTGTTCTGTGGATTCATATAGAAGGCAATAGCATTGTTCTTTCTGCTTGGAAATAAAAATGGAATTCCACTCAGGTATTTCTGAACTGTGAAAAGCCAAATGATGCTTAAAGGCTTTGTGTAACAGTAAAAAAAAATAAATAAAAAAATCAGTGATTGTCACAGCACCTGTTAGCAGCTGGCTCTGGCAGGACATGAAGTTTGTACTTCTTCATCCTGAGCGTTACAAGGTCTTGCAATGACAGGACAAACGGCAATGGGTTTAAACTGGTAGAGGGAAGATTTAGACTGGATGGTAGGAGGAAGTTCTTTCCAGTGAGGGTGGGGAAGCACTGGAACAGGTTGCCCAGGGAGGTTGTGGCTGCTCCCTCCCTGGAGGTGTTCAAGGCCAGGTTGGACGAGGCCTTGAGTAAGCTGTACTAGTGGGAACTAGATGATCCTTGAGGTCCCTTCCAACCTTACCATTCTGTGATTCATTTGAGACAGTGTGCTGTAGGTATCCAGTGCTCCATCACAATTTACTGAAATGCTGATGTGACTGTAAACCTATCTGGGGAGGAGCCTTTCATGTGGTTCCTGTTAAGAGGAAAACTATTTCCCCACTGGTTGCTGGAGTGGCAGCAGGGTTCACATCTGTT
This sequence comes from Eubucco bourcierii, assembly GCA_013396675.1. Classification (NCBI taxonomy): domain Eukaryota; kingdom Metazoa; phylum Chordata; class Aves; order Piciformes; family Ramphastidae; genus Eubucco; species Eubucco bourcierii. Next base: position 330,041 of record VWZE01002424.1, read on the forward strand.
GTGGGTACCAGGACCTGTAGGGAGGACTTCACTTTGTTGGAGCCCTGCCCACTTCTCTATGCTTGATAAAGAGCCTGACATGCTTTAAGATGTTCCTAATGTCTAGTTGTTTCTTATTACAAGAAAAATGCAGCCCAAACATTTGTGCTTTACTATCATGGGACTTAAACTGCATATTAATAATTACAAATGGTAGGACTACAGCTGAGGAGAGCATACTGCTGCTCACTTGCATTACTCCTGGCAAGGGAAGGTTGTTGACTCTGGGGAAATGCTGTCTGTGAGCTCTGCAGACTCAGCACAGCAGCCAGCAGCAGCTTTACTGTGAAATGGAGTGAGCCCACAGATGGCATACAGAAAGAGATAGCTCTGTTGCTTTCTTATCATGCAAGAATCCTACATGGCCAAATCAGTTTTTCGTATTGCGTGTTTTAGCAGATGTAGGCTGTCTTCAGAAGCTTCCTTATATGCTTCCCTTTAATACTTCCCTCCTCCATTGCCCAGATAAGACCCTTTCTTCTTAGTTACCTGTCAGATGTTTGGTACATTTTTCTTGTCAACGACCTCTTCTCATCACTGCAACCTAGGAGACAAATTCTGTGGAGTTATGTCCATATGAAATACCTTCAGTGAATAAAGGTGATAGAAAATTCTTGTATATATTCTTTAGAAACTGTAAATCGGTATTGTTTTCTGTACTGCCGTTTCAAGTACCTGTTGCAAGATATGGGGTTTTAATTTCTGATACTGGTTTCTAGTTCACAGAATCAGTCCCTAAAAGAAGAAAATCCCTTAACAGAGAGTTGATTGTTCCTGGCTGATTTAACTGAGGAAAATCTTTTTTTCTTTTCAAGTACAACACTGTAACATCCGGTGCATGAATGGAGGTAGCTGCAGTGATGACCATTGCCTCTGCCAGAAGGGCTATACAGGAACACACTGTGGACAGCGTAAGTACACTCCTATTAATGTAGATACTGTATACACTTAAGTAATTCTGGAATGTGTGGATTGGACACTCTTTAGCACTAAATTTCAGCTGTTACTGAGCTTGCTTTTGATCAAGTACAATGGAATTTTACAGGAAAACACATGACTTTGTAGTGAACGCTGAGTGAATTCTTTCTGATCAGGACTTAAAATAAACATCATGTGCATTTGTAATAATTTGATATAATTTGATCCCCTAGTTTTCACACTGCCATCATTCTTACTGACCTCCAGAGCTTTCCACTCACTAGAGCAACAGACCATACAAAAAGAATTTACAGGAGATTGAGTTCTTGTCTTGTAGGCAAAATGAAGCTTTTTGATACAAACCCTTATTTATATTTCAGGGTTTTGTTTCAATCTTAGCTAATATGCTTGAGAAACTTTGGTCATTTTGATGTTGTATTATTAGAGTTGATTGACATATTTTTGATTTCCTCAATCAGTCCTGAGCCAACAGCATTCCTGAATTTGCTGCTTGAAATCTCTCCCAAGTTGCCTCTGGTGGTCTCTTGCTCCTCTGTGAAAAAACCCAAGGATGTAGACACTGCTTTTAACCAAGGCTGTCACGTTGCTATCTAGTGAACTATTGGTCTGACAGAGAAAATGTGTTTAACTTCTTTAATGAAAACCTTTTGTGCTCTGTCAAAATCAATGGCACACTTCACATGAACTTCAGTGCAACTAGGAATTTACCCTAATAATCTGGAAGAGGATCACATAGTGAAAGGATTAAGAATCATATTTCTGCCTCCTTTGTGAAATATCAAGTGGATAAAAGGGGATAAATGGAAACCTCCTTTTTACTGAAGTGAATGTGAAATGGACCTAAGAATAACATTACTCAATGAGCATCCAGTTGTATTAAAAAAACACTTCTTCATGTGCCTGTTAAATTTCCTGATTAATTTTGGGAGAAAATGCTTTTGGAGTTTACTATGAGAAAAATTGGGTTCTGTATGTAGTGATCTTATCATACAGGGGAAGAGTATCTTGGATTAGTTTAGTCAAAACAGATCTTCATTACGTTTTGCTATCCTAGTTGGTAGGATGAATTATTTAACATCAGCAAACAGCATTTTAATACTGGTTTGTGTTTCTGTAATGATAGGGGAACAAATAAATTTTCAAGGGTACATCTGAACTGTGAAAATTTTTAAGCATTTAAGATGATTTTTTTTTCTGCACCTTCTCTCTACAATCTCTACTATCTAATCATTTCTTTGTTGAAAGTTTGAAAGAGATGTTAAATTGAATTATGGAATGTCTAGCCACCATGAGGAGAAAAACTCTGAGAGGTCAGAAAAACTGTAGTTGTTAACATGTTTCTTTTATGCTGGGTAAGATGAGTTCATGACACTAATGAGGGCAGGAGATAGGAAAAGATTGTAAGTAGATTCCGCAAAATAGAGGTACCCTGTCCTGTCGTGTTTACTGCTTTTACCATGTCATCTGAGTTGACCTTCATGTCTTTCTGAAATTCGCTCAATAAAGATTACTTTTTTCTTCCCTCTGATACAGCTGTCTGTGAAAATGGGTGTCTAAATGGAGGGCGATGCGTGGCTCCAAACCGATGCGCGTGCACATATGGCTTTACTGGACCTCAGTGTGAAAGAGGTACGTGCCCATAAACAGTGGGGAAAAAAGTTGTGCTCTAACTTACTTAATAGTAACTGAAAAATACTTAAATATTCTATGAAATGTGTACTCTGTGAAATAGAGTATTTAAGTAGCAATAAATAAGGTCAAATAGAATTCATATTCTTGTGGAATGCAATGAAAGAAAGATTTACTGACAGGAAAACTCCAGTCTAAGAAACTTGTGGAGGTATTAGCTCTGGAATAACACAAATTAAAATGGTAATAACTTTTCCTAAATTCAAGCAAAGTGAAGCAAAACATCAGTATTGATTTAAAACCAGGCATTCAATCTTATTTCCTTTTGTGATTTTTTGGGATCATCAGTGTTGATTGATGTGATTTTGATTGTTAGTTCTTCAGTTTGTGGTAGGTTTACTAAGTGTTGGGTCTTTTTCCTAAGGCAAAAATCCCCATTTTTTTACTTTAACAATAGGATTGTTCAGCCATTGCCTGTTGTAATCTATATCTGAATTGATTTGATTTTGTTAGTCTCAATACAGAAAAGTAAGGAGCGTTTTTAGCAATATGTGTGCTTCATAAGGGTAGAGACCAGGATTAAAGATGTGTGCAACTGATTGAGGCCTTTTTTTTTGTTGTTGTTGTTGTATTACTTTTTTGCTATGAAAACATTTCAGTGAAAGAGGCAGCAAATGAAAGATATAGATAAGTGTTTTTATGCAAACTTCAGCTTTTGAGTCATCAGAAAAGTTCTTTATATCTCTGATACATTTACTTACCAACAATAAGCAGCATCTTGCCTCTGTCTTTGGCATGTTGTGTCTTATTTCATTCTTCTATCCATTTTGATAGAGTTTTATTGTCACCAATTTTAGCTTTTTATTTGTGTATCCATAGTGATAATCCAAACTGTTTCCATGTGAAAATGCAAAATTCATTTGTTAGAGCTGTCAATTGATCTGTTTACTTGGAAGTTCATAGATACTGCTCATCCAATAGGTTGTGTTACATATTTACCAACTCAGGACACAACTGATGTTTAGAACATGATTTTTGGGGCTTGCAAGTAGAGGATGTGCTCAGCACTTGAAGCTGTTATCAGCATGCCACATCATCACTGATATTTGGGCTGCACTTGGAGTAAAGGTTATGGTTTTTGTTTTTTTTTAATTATTTTACAAGGGCAACCTTGTAAAACAAATCTTAGGGCACCAAAGCTTTGCATTCTGTCCAAGAGTAGTCAGGATGAAGCTGGTATTTCCTCCCTACGACAGGTAAAATTCCTGTTGGCACTGTGTGAAGTCTTGTCAGTTGTTCACTTGGTGTAACAAGTAGTCCAAACTGATGGTGACATTTTTCTCAAGATTGAAAAGTAGCTCTGTTCTTAATCTTGGGATCTCACTGTTGGAGAGGAGTGAGAGGAATGGAAAATTATGTTAAAAACTCTAAATTGGAAGAGAATAAAGGGTTTATAGGTAAAAAATGTACTGAAAATTACTGCAGAGGCTTTGAATTTCCAGCAACGACTGCTTATTCTCCATGGGTGAAGGCTTTGAGTTTGGTGGGGAGGTGTAATGTGCAAATTCAGAAGATTGTTCAATGCTGCTTTTATGTTGCCTAGTCTGGACCCAGTTTGACTCCACTCATTAGAGCAAGTTTCAAGGCCAGAGCTTGCCAGCAGCTTCAGTCCTATCCCTTAGGGCTTCTGCATGGTGTTGAGTGGAGTGAGGAATTGGTGACATTCAGCCATTTGAGCCAAGTCACGCTGTTAGAAATCCATGCATGGTACTGAACACAACTGAGGTGGAAATCTGTAGCTTACATGCCTTGTACGTAGGCATGTTTTACTTGGAACATGTGTTTGTCTCTATAGTTATCAATAAAAGAGAAAATAGACCTTAATGAACTGTAGTATTTCTGACTAATGCTCCTTGCAGCTTTGAGACCAAGTGATAGTCATATCTTCCTAGAAAATCTCTGGACTTTGGCTTCTTTCACAGAAATTTCCTGCAGCCTCTCTACCTAACTGACCTAATGTGTTCCCCTCCTCTAAAAAGGGTGTGGTGGGTTTTGGTCCCAGAATCACATTATACCATCAGGAAAACTCTCTGAAGATAACTTTGGAGTATAAACTAATGTTGGTCTTAGTCAGAATAACTTGCTTTGTTCAGCACATGCACCTGTGTGGCCATTAGGGAGTAGTCTGGCTGTGTATGATTTTACACATCTGTCAGCTAAGAAAGAGGTCTACATTTTGAATCTAGCTTTGGAAAGTGATGTGGATTTGTGACACTCCCTACTGGGCTTCCGGTGTGTAAGTGGATGGATGTTATCCAGTAAATTGACGAGATACTTGCCTTGTAGAGTTAAACTGTGTCTTTATTAGAAATAAACAAAATGGGGATGGGGGTTGGGAAGGAGAAGAGCTTAATCAAATCAAAACCAAACCGAAGCGTCTCTGTGCATGGAGAGGGTAAAAGAAAGGAAATTACTCAAGGGGAATAGTCTTTTAAACTATCCCATTTCCTGGAAAAGCAGAAGAGGCAGCTTGTTTTCAAAACACCACTTCTGGCTATAAATGAGATGTGAAGTGATACAGTTTTGTGGCATGCACATTCTCCATCTGTTTGGCTGTGGTTTGACTTCTAGGTTATGCCATGCCCCAAGCTAACAGTGATGTTAAGTCATTCACTGCTGTGTATCACATAGTGCTTTTTTCTACAAGCATCAGCTAACAGTAAGAGTCACTGTGTTTAAGGGTATGTATGTCACAGACCAAAGAATATCACAGCCTTTACTGCATATGTGGTAACTTAGAACTGTCTAGAATAAAGCAGTGTTGAGACAACCAAGATCATGAGGATTATTCCAATAGTCTGATATAGTAAACAATTAAAATGTTTCATGTCATTGCAGAAGAGTTAGAGCAAGTTTACTGCATCTGCAGAATCCTAGAATGGCTTGGGTTGGAAGGGACTTTAAATATAATCTAGTTCCAACCCTTTCGCCATGACAGGGACACCACCCACTAGACCAGGTTGCTCAAGGCCCTGTCCAGCTTGGCCTTAAACACCTCCAGGGAGAGGGTAAGATCCAGAGGCAAGATACATACTTCTGTGTATTGTTTTAAATAGTTTTTTTCTATACTTTTGGTCCAAATTTGTAATAGAAATGAGCCTGATTGTTATCTCAGCACATACTGACCATACAATTGTTAAGGAAGATCTGCAAGACTTCTGTGTAGGCTATAGCCTCAAATGTTTGCACAGTGAAAGGGCAGCGAACTGCCTTCAGATTTATGGCATAAGTATTTTCATGTATTTATCCAGTCATTATTTGAGAGGGTAGCAACTGGCTTGGGACAGTTTGGGTACACAAATTACTTTTTGTATGTCTTAGAAGTGTTAATGATGGCACGAAACACTACAAACACAAGCAAAAGGAATTTGAAGATTCGTTATTATCGGTAGAGTTCTTCGTGTTCTGGGAGTGTGTACCTTATCGCTGGTAAGATAGGCAGAGCTGGATTGGTAACATGGTTAACAGTGGTAGACAAGAGTCATTAGCACCTAAGCTGTTGTGCGTGGTGTTTAGCAGCTTTCCAGATCAGGGGTAACCTCCTGGGCATACTGTCAGGCATATTGAGGTGTATTGTAAGTGCTAGAGACTTGACTTTTCTGTGGCATAATGCTAATCAGAAAGGTGAACTTGACGTAAGCTGAACAGAAAAAGTGTAGTGGAGTTTGAAAGTGCTTCCTACAGCGATTTAAGACACATTTAAAATACATAGTCCAGAAAGGAAAATATTTCATGGATATTGGCTCAGCTAAAATTTGAACTTCAAGGTTTCCTTCTGGAAGGAGCTGAGTTCTCTGGCTGCGGTCCAGTGATGGGCTTTGACATGAATTTCAATTCAGACCTGAGATGTTAGTATGCCTAAAATTACGCAAGCACTTAAGGGCCTTACTGGATTTTGGCCCAAACTTTCAGAGTCGGTTAAGATCTGAGAGGTGCATTCAGCTTTTAGCATGTTATTTATTCATGTTGTTGATGAAAAGAAAACTCAGGTAACAGAAAATGATGAAGCAAAGCAAAATTTCTTGCTCTGCTTCTGCCATCTTTATGCCATTCTACTTGTGATGCTGAATTAGTTGACTGAGTTACAGATTCTCCAGTTTTTTTCAAGTTGCTGAAGAGTCTGAGAGCAGAGCCTTAGCTTATGTTCCCCTGAGGATGATTGAGATCAGCTCTTTTTGTTGTCTGTAAAAGAACCAAAGGGATTTAGCTGGCTGTGTGACATGCCCATCTTCGGGTCATGTGAAAACATCTCTATGTCATGCACTTTATAAAAGTCCAAAGGAAAAAGTGTGTTAAAAGCACAGACAGATCAAACATCCCTACCAGATTTGGTAGAACTGTGTTCTCCATTTTATTGACTCTTTGACTCTGTTTCTCTTTGGTTGTTTGGATATTTTAAGAGAGTGAATTCTATATAATATAGCATTGTATGTTGTTGTTATCCTTTTATTGCAAAGAAATGCAATGAAATGTGCTTTGCTTTTTCTGTCTGGTTTCATTTAGGGGAACACACTGGAAGCTTAGAATGTGTTACAGCCCTGTTTGTTTACTTGAATGCTTGTGACAACATCAGGGGCTAAATCCTGCTGCATTTTGGAGGTTTGCCACTCGCTTCATGTAGGAGCAGAATTGGGCCTGATGTAGTTCAAGTATTAAAAGTGCACCACGTGTGTTTTGTGTTGTGTTTTGGTTTTTTCCCCCCGGACTCTGCACATGAACAAATGATTGCTTTTTCTTCAGACAGAGTCGTTTCTGTACTGCTCTCTTCGTGGCAGGAATTTCTGCATAATTTTTAATTATATTTGGCCATTATTAGAAGTTCCTAGAATTAATGCCATATGTAAAAATGTCTTTCCCAGAGTCTCTCTATGAAACTGCAGCCACTGAAAGTGGTTGAGAGCAGTGTAGTGCTGTGTATAGTTTTTTTCTTTCTAAATATTGCAACGGGTAGAATGTTTTCACAAAGAGGACACTGCACCCCTTAGTGTGCCCCGTCTCTGGTATTTAGTCTAAATGGAAAGTAAATAACAAAGTGTAGATAGCAGTAAAAATATGTTCCCAAAGCCTTATGTTGCATTTAAAGTAGTATTGCAGCATATGGTAGCTGGCAAACATTAGAATAAACTGGATTTCTGTAGCGGTCTTCCAAGAAACACATCTGTTGACATAGATGTGTAGTTTTTGCAGCCCTGTAACACGAATGCATGTACAAAATGATTGCAGAAAACTAAAGGATGGCTAAACTTGAAAGCCTGGAATAAAGATTCTTCTTACACATCATTTTCACCCTGAAAAATGATTACAAGCAGCTTCAGGCTGAGGATAAACACATTCAGTCAGTGTGGCATTTTACTGTCTTTAATTTTAATACATGTTGCACCCCACTGCCTTTCAGAGTCTTGGATTATCAAATTGAGGTAAGTGGATGAGGGGGGTTACATTTTTTTTTTTTTTTAAATTGCAGCTTCAGCTTAATGGTGGAGAAGTCAGCCTCTGTAGAATAACTGTGTGTGATGTACGATGGTTTGTAATTCTTAGCAATATAATCAGTAGATCTCTGGATCAGGACTCAGTGCTAAGCTCAGTCTGTTATTTAATGCCAAAAAGCATTTTTAAGATCTCATGTGTGTGAAGGCTTTTATCCATTGTTCTGCTCCTTGCAAATACGCTCTGTAACCCGGTCCTATGTTGCTTGCTCTATGCTTTGCACATATCAGAAAATCACATAACAAGGTTTAAAATGTTTGGAGTGTTTTGTTGTTTTTTGTATTGTTGTTGTTTTTTTTTTTCCCCAGCTATGTACTTAAACCTTAATCAGGATCCATAAATGATTAAGTACATATGGTCTTAGGTCTCTTGTGAGATGTGAGGGCTCCAGCTTTCGTATGTGAAGCTGAACATTTACATTTTATTCCAAATTGAGTTTTGATTTCAGTCAAACAAACCTGAATCCAAAGTTTTCATTCAACCTTTCATGCAACCCTCTCTGTACTTCCATACTGTCTTGATTGGCTGCTGGGAGCACTGACCTTTAGATGTGCAGTTAAGGTATTATTTGGACTCTGTTTTGTTTTAGTATTATTTTAATTGTAGCAATGGAGATGCATACAAATTTAATCACAAATTGAGGAGCCCATAATTTGATATAAATTGTAATACAAACATATTTTATTGAAATATCTGTGGTGTTCTGATCTGTAAGATTTGATTCTTGCATGTAGAACTTCTTGCATGTTGAAGGGACTCACACAAGAATCCCTGAGATTGTTCTCCTGGTGCTGCAGACAGCTTTGTTGTTGCACCTGGTGCCTGCCTCCAGGTGTGCTGGCAGCTTGTGGCACAGGTTTATTAGATGAGAAATTCAGTTCTGCTTTCATTCTAGGCAGGGGATGAACCTTGCCCTGGATTTGCTTGCATGTGGTACTTGAGATCTGTCTTATAGCATCTTCAGAAATGAAGAGTGGGAGCCTGTGCTTTCATCAGGAGGTTTTGTTGAAATTATATACACGAAGAGTTGTCTGGGGTTTTTTTTTTTGTTATGGGATGTTACATCAATACAGATACTACGTTTATATACACAGTGCATGCAGCTGAAAGATAAAACTTCCCTGAATGGCCTGCACTGCCAGATCTGTGCTCTGTGGAGCTGCAGGGAGAACTGGGAAGAGTCTCTTTAATGTTTTGTATCATGACAGTCAGATTTTTTTCCTGTGCAGAAAGGTGGTGTCAACTTCACTCTTTACTGATTTTGGTTGTCATTGCATTGTGTTGCATTTGAGCCCTTCAGAGTGAGTGTTCTCAAGCCATGGTGACTCCTGGAGTTGAACATAATCCAGGAAATGAGTAAATGCAGCTGGTAACTTAGCTAAGAGTGCCCACTTGGGCGTTTATGGAGAAGACTCTTGTTTCTTCTCTGGGCTGCAATATATTTTGATAAAAGAAAACACAGCTACCTGAAACTCTTTCATCTGTTACACTGACAACAAGTGTGAAGCACCTTGAAATTTTATATGAATATTTTCCCTCACATCTTTTCTTATTGATCTGGCAAGTGGAAAATTTTTCCTACCGTTGCAGCAGAAATAAATCAAATACCAGTATTTGTGATAATCAGCCAGGTTTGCATTATGGGATTCACATTTCTGTGGTTTTAAAAGGGATCTGAAACTTTCCTGATGGTCAGTTCTGAAAAAAGAAATGAGAATCTCTTTTAGGACATTATAGATCACACCTTAGTCAAGGATAAACTGACAAGGGCGTTTCCAAGTAAAACAATTTCTCTGTGTAGGTCAACTGCAAAATGCTAATGAAAATGTATCTTAAGTAGTGGTGTTCAACACAGTCAGTGCGAGTGCTTTGTTACATGTAAGTTTCCTTGCAACATACTTGTAACAAAGTCGATGAATGCTCTGTAAAAATAAAAACTTTACTTTAGAAAAGTGTTTTATTTAGGAAGGTATTTCATATCCTATCTCAGCATAAAGGTTGCAAAAAGTTGTAGGAAACAACAGCTGTAAATACAGTCACATTCATGCTTCTGTGAGAAGTTCATGAATAATGACTGAGTGGTTTTCATTTCATTTTCAGTGACAGCTTGTACGGTTTGGCACTCTAGAGAAACACTGTAGGAAAAGGAGAGAGGCCTAAATAAGGTCTGAAATGTAAGAAGTCGTACAAGAAATATCAGTCTCCAAATTCTGCTGTGCTGTAAAACAGAGTCTAACTTTGCACTCCTTATCCAGGAGAAATTCCTTTTGGATAAAGGTGTCATTTCCTTATGTAATGAAGCCAGGATACAGTATTTCTCTTTGTTGGAAGATGTGCAGAGGCTAGGGGTAAGTCATTTAAAAACCGGAAGTTATTAGACGTGTATGTTTATGTGTGCACATAGACACACATGGATTTATGTTTTAAGAAAAGAAATAGGAAACTTTGTAAGCACCTGATTTTTGATGTTGATTTTCTGCATTTGCTGTGTCTAATGCTGGTATTACCCAGGCTAAGCTAGCACTGGTAGGTTAATGTGGCTGCAGTCTACTATGCCATAGTCTGAATTTCTTTTGTGGTAGTGTAATTCAGATTACAGACCCCATTCTGAAGTGGAGGTCTCTGCACTGTTCTCCATCATCCTGAATGTTTAACTTCTTATATGACTATTCTTAAAAAGCATTTACCACTCAAATAAGCATGGCCTACCAAATGATCTTTGGTTGTGTTTTATAATGGCTCTCTTCTTATCAATTATATTTTTTGCAAGGTTTAACCCATGATCACCGGGAGTTTTGGTACTGTCCCCATTTTCTCCTTATTCCTTGGGATGAATGGTCTACTGTGACCCTCTAATACCACTTCTTCCAACATAGAGCTGCTGACAGTCACAGGGAAGCAGGAAATTTGCAAAAACCTGTATGCTCCCTGGTCTTGTTTCCTTGAGGAAGTGGTGGCAAATGGCTGATGCTTTTGTCTGGCGCTGCTATGGGACAAAGTACCTGCTCTGCTGTCCTGAAGCAGAATAAGGGTACTTGCTATCGTGGCAGCAGTGGTAGTAAATTCAGTGGTATTTTATTAACCTTACGGGTTTCTTTCTTGTTTCTGTGTATAAAGCAGTCTCTCAGTGCTTTTTGATCTCGAGATGAAACCAGTGGATTTTGCTGTCCTTTAACGTTGGTTCTGCTACTTATGATGGCTCCATTGAATGCACTGATAGATGATTTCCTGTTTTTCTGAAAATTCAGTTCACTCCTAGCTAAACCAGGCAGCACACTAAAATGCACATCTACTGTTCAGTGGAATGACTTCTACCTATCAAAGAGTGTATTTACATTTAAAAAAACCCCCAAAACATAAGAATTACAGGGGAGAGAGGACAATTTTTACCGGTATTTCAGCTTACAGAATTGCTTAGGATGAAAGGAGCCTCTTGACATCATCTAGTCCAACTTCTCTCCACTTGAGCAGAATGAGCTAGAGCAGGTTCCCCAGAAATGTGTCCAGACACCTACTGGAAAATGTGTTCAAATATATGTTAATCCTCTGAGTGTATCCTTGGACCTGCTAGCAATTTGAGGAAGATCCATTGCTAACATTGTCAAGCATTCACCATCCTGGATGGTTTGTGTTATCTTGTTGTTTGTGTATTCAGCTCTCCAGAGGATGTTTGTCCTGTGGCAGTGATTGACCGAGTGCTGCAGAATGAAAGCAGGTGTTACTCTGATGATGTCTAGTGTACTTTCCTAATAAAACTCTAAAAATGGAACCGTTAGTTTAAAATCTAAAATAAACTCAGAAATAAATTCACAAAATCATGGAGCGTGGGATGAGTTTAACTCCTAGTAACTCTAGCAACTACAAGTGTGCTGTCAGGGGAATTTTCCTGTTTGCACTTGATACTGGCAGTACTTCCATGTTTGTCACTTAAAACAAAAAGATGGGAAGACCCATTAGGTACCTGACTGATAATTTCACCTGAGCTGGGAGGAAACTCATTCCCTTAGTGATGGGAGATTTTAGGATCTCAAAAACTCCTATGTCTGCTTAACTTTCTGAGAACTGCAGTAAGAAATGAAGTAGTAAATGTACAGTGGAAAGAACATGTGGTGTGCTTTCTTCAAAGTACAGTTAAGATGGATCTTAAAGCGAGACACCTTGAGCTGCTTCTTTGAGGACCATTGGACTAGTTTCTCTTCCAGAATAGCATGTCCAGGTGTCTTAGTTCATTTAAGCAGTTCAGTGACACAATACTACTTGAGCCTGAAATGTTTATAAGAGGTGATATTAAACCCAGTGAGAAATGAATTATAATTGTCCTGCTGGGATATGTTGAAAACCTTTATGAGAGTCTCCATGTCCTGATGGGACAGCATGGGTGGTAACTTGGAGAGGTTCATAAAATGGTAGTATGACAGCTTTACAGTCAGATTAATAGAGATTTCCAAAGGAACCACAGGGTCAGAAATTACTTCCAGGCTGCAGGCTTTAAAGGCAAAAAGATCAACCATTGAAATGAGTAGTTGAAAAAGTTAAGTGAGATGTAGATGTAAAAGGAGAGTCAATGTTAGATTACTTAGGTTCAAATAACCTTTAAGATAAGATATGGTTTAAAAATGCAGATACTATGTCTGGAATTGAACTGCACTACACAATGTGAATTATTCCAGTTACTCGATTCTTAAGGTGAAGGATAAAGGGAGAGTACAATTTGTGAGCTTTTTGAGGGATTGAGGTAAGGAGAGAGAATTCACTGCAACTGGGTAGACTTACAGAGGCTTGTAAAGAAAAAAACAAGAGAAACAGGTGAAGGGGGAAGATAGGTGAGAAGATGGCAGAAGGGATCTAGCCAAATAATTTTCACACATCTCTGAGGAAGAAAGCATTAAAGACAGGTTAAGAAGTTTAGAGTGCTGCTTGGGCAGGGGAAGCCCAGCAGAGATGTGCATTCCATTCATCTGAATGGCTCTTCTAGTAAAAACATTGCTAGACACACGCACAGTCCAGGAATGGCAAATGATGAATGACTTAGCAAGCTGTCTTGCTGGGTACTTAATCTGTGTGGTTATCTAAATAATTTGAAATGCTTCTCTTGGCCTGAGCCAGGCTGGGCAAAATGAAGTGCCATGCATTAAACCTTGTGCTATTTCAACTCTCACGTCCCAGCAGGAACCCAACAAGATATGGCTCCATGAAAGGTGATACTATATTAAACTAACAGTACAAATTGTATCAACGTCAGTTCCAAATTCAATACAAAGAGTCATGTTTTTAGAAGGCATTTTAGTTCTAGCACTAGCACTTCAGTCACTTGCTGATGTCAGTACAAAAATAATGCTTCGTACAGCTGCTGACTGCAAGGAAGATGAGAGGTTAAATTGGGTTAGCGGAAATGAAGGACGTGCAGTAGAAGTGTTGGTCTTAGAGTGTTTATGGAATCTCTCATTAAATAACAGAAGTGCTTAAATTGGAGGGCCAATTTAAAGAGTTGCGTTCTATAAGTTTTCCCCATTTATGTGAAATTGAAATTATTTACGAAGGTATACAAGGAAACGTTAAATTCTTACCCTCTTAAAATAAAAAATAAAGATGATGGCAAGCCCATCTTAAGTCTCTTACTGTTCAAGCCTTCTTGAACTAGGGCTTGAGCCACCAATGTGTATTAGAATAATTCTTCTATTCTTACTACAGTTGATTACAGTGCTCTGTTATAAAGGGTGGAGGCTCTTGGTTGTTCTCCAAAGAAAGTGAGTAATAATTGACCTAATGTACAGAGCACATGAATAACATATTCTTTTGGTAAGAAATTTATGTTTTACAGGGTGTGCTAGAGTTCACATCCCTTTTTCACATCTTCCAAAAGATTTTAAAATACTCAGCTGCTCTATTAAATTTCTAATTCAACAAATACTCAAATACAAAGTATGCATTAGATAAAGCTCTTGAGTTGAATCCAAACATTGAAAAAAATCTTTTAATCTGCCTTGAAAACAGCTGTTTAGGATTTCAAATAGAAATAACAACTTCCTTCAGCCCGTGTTGTTGATGTCCACTCCAGTCTCAAACTGGGAGGGACTTCTTTGTTACTGTGGTGCAAAGTCTTGCTGCTGTTGCAATGATTCGACTATCCTCCAAATACTGGGAGTGGTATCCTGGTCCTGTTTGAAATAAATGGTAACACTTCCAATGAATTCAATATGACAGAGGAGTGATTTATTCAGAAGGCTTAAAATAGTTCTGGAGTGCAGCTATAGGACTTTTTATTGACAGCTCCCACTACTGAGAGACTGCCAGTGTTCTTCATGTTTGTCTACTGAAGGAGTTCTTGATCTAAGAATTGATTTTTTTAGTGTTTGAAATCATGTAAACAAAATAGATGGGCTCTGTGCATATACAGGTGCAGTTTGTATTTTGTGTTTGTCAGTGCTTGGATAATGTTATAAAATGTTATGTAGTGAGCATTAAATACATGAATGAAATTTCTAGGCAACTGCCCATCACATCCTGGGAAATACCAGAAGAGTTCAAGATGGCTGACATTACAATGAATAGCAAAAGCAGTAATGATTCACCACTTACTGTAAACAATTGCCAAAACCCTGCAGGGAACAGCGTATATTTATTCAACAACTCTTTGTTTTGCTACATCCAGAGGGTGGATTCTGCATGCACTTCACACATGCGTGTGTAAGCGCACATCAGTTGTATATTCAAACATTTAGGCAGCGTTTTAAACTCCGAGATGGAAGCCTTGTGTTGTTCAGAGAAGTGAAGCCTGGGTGAAACTTTGCAGTAATTGTGAAAGAGATCCAACATTTTCTCACATCAAAGGAAGGAAAGACTTGGGTGGGCTTTGAATTGGGAGTCAGAGTTGACGTGATCACATCTTGCTAACCAGGTTTCACAAAGGCATGCGGAGTTATTGAGAAACTAGTTAGCTCAGTGCTGTGCTGTCCTACAAGGCTATCAATCAGTACTTTTGGGTAAAAGTAATAAGTGCTCAGAGGCATAAACCACAAATATGAATGTGTTTTAGCAAAGAAGACTCTGCTCTCTGTGGCAGTAGGATGTAGAAAATACCATTATGGTATTTATTTAACAGCAATTTGAGATTGCAAGATGATGAGTAAGAAATGTTCTAGTAGAGTAAATAGCAAGGAAGATAAATACAACCTCTTTCGGTTGCATAATATAATGTGGTATTTCTTTTGGGCTGAGGTGCCGCACGCACAATCTTTTGCGTGATATTCTCGTTTCTGAACTTTCTCAAATGCAACTGTGTTGGTGTACATTGATTAACATATAGAGAAGTTTGTGTATATGTCCTCCAGTAGCCTCTCATGAAGTGTAAGTAGCCTTTTTAAGTCCAAGAGAGGTCTTAGCTTTCATTTATGTGTAATGTTGATGCACAGGTGCAGATGGAGTATCCAGGGGTTCAGTAACTTTCTACACCTCTTTCAAAGCAGAATGAGATCACAGGTAGGCAGCAGGCTTCCTGCCCTGTAGAGGGGCAGCCTGAGGCTGATGTCAAAAATAACCAAGATCACTTTTGTGAACAGGGCTTTTAGTAAGCTATTTAAAAGTTGCTGATCCGATTTCAAGTTCCTAATTAAATGAAATGGAGGAAAGAAAGAGATCAGCATGCTGCCAGGCAAAAGTTCCAATACAGTAGTTATCTCATTGCAAACATATGGGCTAAATTACATTATCTTTATAATTTAGGCTTATAATATATTCACACATTAACAAAAAGTTTGTATGTAAGGGCAGTTTAAGCACTGCAGACTATACATTTTATAAGATAAATGATTTGATGCTTTTAAGAACATTTTTCTAATGTGAATGCTTTTTTATCACAAGTATAGTTGAAAACTGAAGCTTAGTTATTGAAATAGAAGTTCACGCACTTACCTGGCAAGAATAATGTGGATAAAGACGTTATTTCCAGGAGAAATCTTACTTACCTTTTGGATGCAGTGCAAAATACCTCTGATGATGAGGAGGAAGTTTTGCCTTTCACTGAAGTGTCTTAAATGGTGATCTTTCTACTGTTTAATGGAGATCTTTTTAAAGCCATCTAAAAGTTTTCCCACAGTGCTGGTTTACAAGCAGCTGAAACTTTAGACACCACTCAGAACAGTTTGTTGTTCCACTAATATTGCTGGGAGTGATGCACATGTTTATTGGTGACCACCTAGATTCCTACAGGTGTCCATTCTATTAAAAATGAAAAGGATATTTTTCCTGTATTTTTAAGCACAAGTTTAAATTGGCACTGTAATTGCTAAACCTTGCAGCTTAGACAGATGCCAGAGCTCCCACAGAGGAACTTTAAACTGCATTATACCATACTCTGTACATTCACACATCTTAACTCTTCACTGCTCCCCAGCAGCAGATAGGAGCTCCTTCCTGTGTCATTTCTCTCCTCTTACCAGTTTCAGGAACCTCAAGGTAATGCCTGTCATGTACCAGTCCCAAACAGAAGTCAGCTTTTAATAGCTGAAGTATCCTCAGTCTCAATCATGAATTTTCTTTTGGCTCACGGGGCTAAAGTAGTTAAATTGGCATGTGAGCTTCCTAATAGCTTAAAACTTCAACTCAGAGTTCAATGAAGTTAAAAGGAAAGAGACATTAAAGGGTTTCAGTGATGTGGATCAGATCCAGAAGGGTAAGGTAAGCATTGAGACATTGCTTACGCATAGATTACCTCCCTCCTGTTCTTTCTCTGAGTCCTGATTTCATGACAGGACCACCTCTTAACCTCAATACCTATTTGGTATGATGCTGATTTGTTGGGCAGATAAAAATGAACAGGACATGCTTAACAGACTGGTGACTGAAGTGGAGCTTGGTTGTCAGAAATACTTTGAATGTATATATTTTTCTGCTTTCTGGTTGATGGTGGGTTTGGGTTTTTTGGTTGGGTTTTTTTGTTTGTTTTTTGTTTTTTGTTTTAATTGAAATAGGAATTTTAAATTTAAAGACAGGAACACAATTAGGCCTCGCTGTGGTTTATTCTGCTCCAATCAGTTGTTCCATTTTTGTTCTTTCAGTGTGAAAATATTTCAGAAGACAGCACAAGCATTTAGTATCCACTGGCAATAGAGATGCAGATTTCAATTTTTCATTGTTCACTACACTTAATTTTATTCCTTTGAGAAGCATAGATAGGGACTGCCTAATCAAGCAGTATGCTTTCAGTGCTGGATTAGGTAATTCAATTCTTCATGTGGCTTGTAACCCACCTTTTAATCTCATATCCTCATTACCTACCTATTATTTGTTGTTTTTTTTTTGTTTTTTCTCATTGAGGATTACAATATTGAACAATGCAAATAATACTGGGATACATAGTTTGTATCTTGTCAACTTGAAAATACTGAAGTAGAAGCAGAATATGGAAATCAACCCTACTGATGGAAGGAAGGTGGAAATTGGTGTAGTTAATACCTCCAGTTTATGTAATTGTTATTTGTATTTGGTCAGAGTGGTAATAGTAGATAATGTTTCAGAGTGCATAACTAGGGGGAACACTGTGCTCTGCTGTGTCAGTGAGATGCTCATCACATTGCTGGGACACTCACAGGCACCTTTTTTGCTGCTTGGAGCATCATGGTGAGCATTGCTAGTACCCATTACCCTCTGCAAAGTGTGAGGATTGCTGCAGGTCACAGAATCACTGTGGTTGGAAAAGACCTTTCAGATCAGTGAGGGTGGTGAGGCACTGGCACAGGTTGCCCAAGAAGGTTGTGGTTGCTCCCTCTCTGGAGGTGTTCAAGGCCAGGTTGGATGAGGCCTTGAGTGACCTGTGCTAGTGAGAGGGTCCCTGCCTATGGCAGGGGGTTGGAACTAGATGATCTTTGAGGTCCCTTCCAACCTTACTATTCTATGATTTTATCGTCAAGTCTAACAATTATATAACTCTGCCAGGTCCCCTACTACACCATATCCTTGAGCATCACATCTACATGGCTTTTAAATACATCCAGGGATGGCAATTCAACCACTTCCCTGGGCAGGCTGTTCTAGTCTTTGATGACTGTTTCAGTACAAAGTTTTTCCTAATGTCTAATCTCAACCTTCCTTGGCATAACTTGATATCATTAACTGTGACCTTGTGACCTCAGCATCCTTTTCTTCAGACTGAAGAACCCCAGTTCCTTCAACCGCTCTTCGTAAGACTTAGTCTCAAGACCCTTCACCAGCTTTGTTGCCCTTCTCTGGACATGCTCCAGCACCTCAATGTCTTTTGTACACTTTGGCGTCCAAAACTGAACATAGTACTCAAGGTGCAGTCTCACCAGTGCTGAGTACAGTGGGACAAACACCTCTCTAGTGCTGCTGGCTGCACTATTGCTGATAGAGGCCAGGATGCTGTTGACCTTCTTGGCCACCCAGGCACACTGCTAGCCCATGTGCAGCCAGCTGCTGATCAACACTCCCAGGTCCTATTCTGCCGAGCAGCTTCCCAAGCCGATCAGCCCCAAGCCTGTAACATTGCAGGCAGCTGTTGCTGCCCAAGTGCAGGACACAGCAGGTGATCCAGTTGCTCTTGACAGGAGGGTTCCTCTCCTGAATGACTTTGCCTGGCTGGCTGCTGTCTACTAGCTGGCTTTCTGGACCTCCTTTTTAACTAGTTAGTTGGCTGGCCTGTCCTGGCAGAATTCCCTGTCCTGGTTGGCTGGCCAACCTCTTGTGCTGGCCAATATCTTCCTTCCCTTCCCCTTCCTTTTCTCCCCTTCTCACACATGGTGTCTGCTGGCTCCTGCTGTTTATCTTTCCATGTCTCTGTGCCTCCCACTCGTTTGTTAGATTTGCTTTGATCTCTTCTGTCTTTGCTGCCTTCTTGTTTTTCTTGCCTCTTGCTCTTTCAGTGTTCTGCTTCTTTGTATCCTTGTTCCTTTCACACTTGTTCCTGAAGGTTTTCTGCAGCCCTATAGGTAGGCAGCAAGCATCTTTTCCAGAGCTTGTGATCTCACTCTTGTCGGTTCACCTGACCTAGCAAACACAGTATTTGAAACAATTACTAGCAGAGCAGAGATTAGTGTTAAAGGCTGGAGAAGCAGTTATGTTCATGACTTTTTATTTCCTATAGGCATTTTCAGAAGTTTCCTTTATGAATTGTTTTTGCTTACATAGAAATGCTGTGATAATACCACAACCAAAGCACTTTGTTGTGCTTTTGTGTCATCCTTCCCATAACCGTGGATTATTACAGGATTGTGCATTCTCTCTAACTCTCTGTCATCTCCCTTAGGACTCTTAGAAATGTCACAGCTCGCTGTTTTAGGTCAGACATCACAATTATAACTACAGTCTCAAAAACACTTCATTATGTTAGAACAGAATAAGTACTTTTGTGTGATCACAATGATGGGAAAGGAAGTGTGGAGAAAATGCAAGGCAGTTGAAAATTTGCTGCTGAAGACCCTGTGATAGAGGCATAAAATTCTGTGGTTACTCTTCTCCTGCTTGTTTCAATCTTTGTTCCTGAATCCTCCTTCAGGCACAGTTCCTGCTGATGCCAGTTGAAGTTTTGTTTGACTTAAGACTTGAGAAACAGTTCTCTGTTGTTAGATGGTGTAACCTCATGTCATCTGCGGTTAAAACCTCTGTGAAGCACCTATGCTTTTTGGCTCAGTTTGAATCAAACTTACTTTCTAATAATTTCTTTTGCTCTTTTTCTCTACATGGCCATTATTTTCGGTCTTCCTAGTTGTGGGGTACCTAATACCATAAATCACTCTAAATACTGATGAACAAGTCAGTCCCTAATGGTAGCTACACAACCTTTTCAACTGGAAAATACTCTGATCCTCTCTATGTGGTTTTTCCTTTCGTGACAGAAATATGAATCCCACGTGAGAGGGCATTGTTCCCATGTAGCAGTCCATTCCCTTGAAGTGAATATCATCTGTCCTTCTCCTCTAAGAATTTTAAAAGTTTTTGGATTACTTTTGCACATGTGTGCCCAGTATAGATATATTCCTGCATAAAAAAAGAGTTCATTGCATCTATTGAGTTGGAAAATTAATTAGATGACTTAATTGATTGTGCATGAGTTCCTTTGTGGAATGTATTTTGCTCCTGTTGCACTTGCCCAAGACAGAAAATCTTAGGAGCTAATTTTTTCAACTTTTACTAGAAACTGACAGTTGATTAAACATTTTTAAAAGACAAGCAAGCAAATGAAAAAAAAACCTCGAAGGGTTATAACACCAAAAAAAAAAAAATTGCATGAAAGATCTTTTCTCATTTTACCACAGTAATGCCAAGAGGCCTGAATTGAGTTTGAAGCTCCTTTTATCATTCACAAAACACACAAGTCTATGTCCCAAAGGCTGTGTCGTCTGAAGAGGAAAAAATCCCAACAGCATCCAGAAGTATTGGCAACCCCACATTACATGTGGAGAGCTAATATCCAGGGAGATTAAGTCACTTGTGTAAGGACATACAGGGAGTCTGTAGCGGAATCTGAAACTGAACTCAGGTCATCTCAGTCTCAGCCAAGTGTCTCAACCACAAGATTATCCCTCCTCTTCAGTATGTCAGTGTAGAAAGTAGGCCAAGAAGCAGTTTTCCATCCTTTTATACACAGCATTTTGTAAGGCTGTGAAGTATTATGTATTAGGCATCTGGATCAGCAGCAGTTTCTGCAGATACTTTTTATCTGTAAACAGAAGCAATCCTGTAAGGGCTTTGTAAATTTAACATAAATTATTATTTTGTCTATAAATAACATACTTAAGCCTATACATTCTGTACTTAATTTCAAGGCATTTGAATGCCTTTTTTTTTTTTGAGAATGGATTTTCGTGTTCCCTGGCTATCTTAATGTTCATATCTTTAGGTTCTGGTACTACCCATGTATTGCGCTGCGTTAGCAGCGTTGTGTAGCTGCTCCAGACTATTACCATGTTAGACCCTGCCATGTAATCTGAGTCAGGTCACATGGCAGGCTAACACACACCTTACTCAAAGGTTAAGTACTCCCAAGTTGGAAGTTAATGAGCCTAGCAGTTTACTGTCCTAACCCTACCTAAGTGATTCCTATTATGTTACTTTTGTCTTTTGGAGAGTCTCTGTACAGCCTGAATGTAACAAACCTCCTGCTTTAGTCTTATATAACCTAAATGGAAAAGGAAAAATAAAAATTGCAAGTATGTGCAGATATATCCATCATCCTGCTTCAATTGGGATCTCCTATTTTTCTGTGAAATCAGCATTACTGTGTTGAAGCATACAAAGAGTGGGACAGAGCTGTTTGTCCTGTGCAGTGCTCTAGCTAGCTATTCACAGACACCAGGCTCATTTACTGAACCTCTGATTCCTTTCTTTCACATACCCCGTGTAAATACTGCTTACCTGCTTCTCACTGATGTATGTTCTGGAGGACCACTTCCATGAATTCCTTTAATTGAAACTATTAATTCCAGATGTTCTGTGCATCTACACAGATAAATTTCAGTGACTGTCATGGGAAAAAAAAACAAAACAAAACCAGATTTGAAGGACCACAGAGATTTTATGTGGCATGGAAGTGAGAGAAACCTTGTTTTTCAACCCAGAATCTCTAAAATAAGTAGTGAGAAATCATCCAGAACTGCACTATGATCAGTGTAATGGACTATTCAGTATAAACTACAGTTTCCAAGATTCTGATTCTATTCCCCTTGAGCACATAATTAGAAAATACAATTGGATTGTGTCAGTTTTGATTGAGCCAGTATGGCCCAGCTTTTGGAAAGAGACTTTTGAATCTGAGTGGATATCTCTCTCACCCCTGCAATGCTGGCTGAATTCCATGTGTGGGTGTGTGCATGCACTGTCACAGGCAGTGGGATTCCCCCACTGAATTGTCATTCTGTCATCAATGAGTCTAACCCCTCAGTTGTAACTGGGACCTGGACTTAATGCCGGATGTGTGTCTGGGTATCTACAAAGCCAACAAGACCTTGAATATTTGTGTTCAAAGCACTCAGACTTGTGACCATTTCCCAAGTTACAATGATTTACCCTGCATGTGGAGGCAAATGAAATCTTAGGAGTTGACATTCCCAAACCCAAGAAGAATAGATGCCAGTGCTGAGCAAAGACTGCTTTAACCACGTGGTCAGTGAAGACAGGAATGACAACAGACCATAAAGAAATGATAAATCATTTTACTTTTTTAAATGAAATACCAATATATCTGATGTTTCTTGACTCTCCCCAGTAAATGTAGAAGTCTAGAAGCTCTGTTAAATATCTGAAATTTTCTGAACATCATTCATAGTTCGAAGTGTAATGCTTCACATAGTGTAGAAAAGTGTTAGAGAACCCAGGACTTGCTGTAAACCTGTAAAATCTAAACAATACCAATAATAATAACCAAGTAAATGAGAGGTAGGGTCTGTAGTAATATCACTTGAGTACACACAGGCTCATAGGTGCATGGCTGGAGAGCAGCTCTGAGGAAAAGGACCTGGGGGTCCGGGTTGATGAAAAGCTCAACATGAGCCTGCATTGTGCGTCCGCAGTCCAGACAGCAACCAAGTCCTGGACTGCATCAAGAGAAGTGTGGCCAGCAGGGCAAGCAAGGTGATTCTCCCCCTTTGCTCTCGTCAGACCCCATCTGGAGTACTGTGTGCAGTTCTGGAACCCCCAGCACAGGAAGGATGTTGAACTGTTGGAGTGGGTCCAGAGGAGGGCCACGAAGATGATCAGAGGGCTGGAGCAGCTCTCCTATGAGGACAGGCTGAGAGAGT
>VWZE01002424.1:353057-578696 GCA_013396675.1 Eubucco bourcierii
GTCCCTGCCTATGACAGAGGATTGGAACTAGATGATCTTTGAGGTCCAACCTTACCATTCTATGGTTCTATGAATTGTGCAGAACATGAATGTTACTGCACTGTGTGCTTGATATTGGTGGATATAATATATATAAAATGGAATTAAACTTCCTTAGTTGAAAGCCCTTGTGAATCAATGTTAGATCATTTGTCTTTTTGAAAATAGATGTTTTTTATTCTAGCAATAGGTATTGAATACATGAGAATAGTGCCAGACCTACATGCTATAACAGTTTAACAGGAGATACCATCAGGCTTATGTAGAGTTAAGTAGTGCATGTTATTACTGTGTTTATTTTTGGATCACAGTCTTAATGCAAATCCCATATATGTGGTTAGGCAAAATGAGCCAGATTTTGGTCGTGATTACACTGGTGTATATACACAGTGATGGCACAGTTTCATTGAGGAAGGAATCTGATCCTGTAACACAGAGGGTTACATGGTATTTTAATTATGTAGTTGATGTGCTTCAGTATAGAGTTAGAGGTGAAATATTAGTGTCTGAAGCAATTTTTGTGTGTTACTGACTTAAATTTGTAACATTTTCTGAGATTTTTTTTTTTTGGTAGTTATTGTGCAATTGTGGAATGAAATAATTGTTAAAATATTTATGTGGAAATGAAAATACTGTACATTGTCATCTTAGCTGAACATTTACAATGTAAAACTTGGGTTTGCAACCTTACTCAAAAGAATAGTATTAGTTATTCCAAAGTCTTCAGACTAGCAAAAAAAAAAGTTGAAAAAAAATCTTTGTTTACATTATTATCAGATCTGTCATCACTAAAATGTTATCACCAAAAATACACGTGTATGAGAAGTATTGCAAATACAAAAATGTGAGCAAGTGCCTGGCTGAAGAAATTTGGTTAGGGAGCTGTCTGCCATGTGAAGAAGAGTCTTTATGGGAATAGAGCCTTCCTATGCTTTTGATACACTTTGCTTTCATTTGGTGGATGTTTTCCACTGCCATAATTTCTCAGGAGGGCTAGGCATTTTGGGATATGGCAGAGAGAGGGAGGTTGCTTAGGACAAGCTGGAATATTCTTTGCAGCTGTTAGGGTGGAGTAAGAAGAAATTGTTGTTTGCTCTAATTACCTTCGTAAAAAGCTGCCAGAACTTTAGATGTTCTGCGTTCTGTTAGGACCACAAAAGTTGCTTGTCCGTGTGTCATTATGAAAATATATACTTAACAACACCCAAAATGTTGTTACTGTGCTTGCTCCCTTCCCTTTAAGTGATCCACACTGAAAGCCAGTGGGCTTTTCACTGTTCCTGCTGTATGCTCACTGTATTTTACTTAGCTTGAGCAGTGAAATTGGCTCCCTTTCTCCCTCTCACCTCTCCTTTTTATTTATAATCCATTTTCAGATCTGGACTCAGTTTCATTCCAGTGCTCTGCAATTGTATTGTGTTTCATGACACTGCAGAGGAATATTTCTATTTTAGAAAAAAGAGGTGATTTCTAATACATTGCACCACTCCCTCTCATTTTCAGATGTGAGCAGTATCTCTTTAAATCCTGTGTGCTGTATTGTCTGAAAGCATTTTCCCATTCTTTGGATGTTGCTCTATTTAATATGCTCCAAGTTATTAGAATCCACTTTTCTTACACACTTTGCACTACTTTTGGATATTCTCAGTTATTTTATAGTCAGTGTCCTCTTGAGCCAAGGAGGGGAAAAAAAGTACAGCGCTTGTCTAGTACTGCTGTCTTTACCTTGCTATTTAATAGTTAATACTTTGTGGTATGTTAAGAGAGTTTCTATAATGTGGCACTTTTTAAGAACTCTTTTTAAAAAAAGTAGTAATAAACTTCAGCCAGCTTGTTCTTTATAAGTGAAACTTCCAGAGTTCTTCAGTTGAATCCATTCTGCTTAATAACCGACTGGTTCTGACAATAAATATGTCACCAAAGTTAGTTACGTTTTTGCAAAGAGAAATGGAAGTCAACTCAGAATTTTATTTCATTGTTGCTGGCCTGTGAAAGAAATTGGAAAAGTTGAAATCTGCAAAGAGAGGTTTCTTTCTATCGTAAACAGCAAAGCAAGAGGGGTTAGAGTTTGTCAGGTAACTGATTATTCAGAAATGAGACGTTACTGTACATTTAACTGCCTTGCTTACTGTTTTCTTCATCATGGAAAAGAATAAAATGTGGTAACAATTTTCTGTATTTGGACTGCTGCCGCACATAATTGGGAACAACAGAGCTAAAGCCTTGATTTTTGGTGAAATGCTTAGTCTGTGTGTTGGATTAAAATGTGTGCAACAAATCACTCCAGTAATATTTTTTTTAACTTTAAAAAAAAAAAATTATTTATTACTGTAATGTTACTACTTTTCATTTACAGACTCTGAGAACTGGGTCAGTTGCAAGAACAAAAATCGGTGTGAAAAATAGTTGTGTATTTGTTCTGGAAAACTGCCAGAATACTTTTGAAAATGGTCAACCTGAATTACCCTGTACCTCAAAAGCAACTGATAATGTTAGTCTCACGTGGTTAATAAGCTGTTCTTTAACCAGTATCCTAGGAAGACATTTGCTAGATAGACATGTTAAACAGATCATCTGTGCAAAAATGGAGCGAAGCAGCGTACGGAGTGGAAAATAAATTTAAGCTGAGGTATGCCAACAAGTCAATATATAAGAACAATTTGCAGCAACCGAAGGTGAGAAAGACATGCAGAAATGGAGTCATCAAAATCATGAATTAGAGGATAATAATCCTGGAACTGGAATATATGAAGCAGTAAGTAAATTTTGTGGCTGACAAATGCAGAATGAAGAGTTATGATAGCAGTGGAAGCTATTTATTGCAAGTGTTAGGTATGCTTCCATGGGGTGTTTTTCACTCTTGTTAAAATAACGCGAAACAACTTGGAGCTGTGATCTGTCCACAGCACAGCTGTGGTGTTTTGAGACATTTCCACTGCCAGGTTTGTATCCCTGCCAGAAACAGTGCCTGAATGGTTGCGCTCTGAGTCCCTGGTTTCAGTGACATCTTAGTGCTAACCAGTATTAAATCTCAGCAGTTTGAGCTCTGGGCTGCACTGTGTGCTGAACCAGCTGGGAAAGGGTCTTGTTAATATGTGAAGCCATCTCTGGCACTGGAAGGGAGGAGACAGAAGTGGCATGGTGATAATTTCTTCACATACCAGAGCTAAACCTACCAAACCTCACTGGCAAGGAACATTAGACATTGTAGGAAGTAAGTTCTAAAATATTTACAAAGTTTTGTTTTCTTTCCTTCTGAACACCCTCTGATATCTTTGCCATGTACTTTCCAATGATCCAACACTGGGATCTGACTGGGGTGAGTAATGGTGTCTGGCTAGGGGGAGGAGAGGACAGAAAGTGCTTAACAGTGAGTAATTATTTAAGGAAATGGCCTCTGTGGAAAAAAGTGTGTTGTGATGGGTGCATTTATCAACTGGCATTTCAGTGTCACCTGTGGATGGAGAATTATTGTGTCTGAGTTTTTCAATGGTTGGAAGTCAGTGCATTGAGCTAAAATAGGGATGTTGTGTTGTGTTTCTGGTCTCAGAAGTCTGGGAAGCGAGATGTGTGACATGCTGAAATCTTTTAGGAAAGGCGATGAAGGTAAATAATAGTTTTCCCATGGGGTCCTGAGCATGGCCATTCACGTTTCTGAGCAGCAGTTAAAAACCACAAAGTCCTATATGCAAAACATGATTTCATGATAGGCTACAAACAACTACAAGGGACATTTTACAAGTGAAAATGGAGTTCTGAGTACATTGTAGTTCCCTTATTTCAAGCACAGTGCATTCTGCCTTCTGAGATGATGTGGTGTTTTTGTATGTATTGTGACCTTCTCTGATGAGTGAGATGATTGAAGTACAGCCAGTGAAACATACAGTGATGGAACCTGTGTTTTTCTATTAACAGCATAGTTGTTTGTGTAGTCTGAGATTGCATGTAGTTTCCACTCCTGCCAAGAAACATGGCTTTTCCAAAGAACTAAAAATTTAAGAGTTATGTTTCTTAGCATATCCTTGCTGCCCTTGTGTCACCACTTATTTCAGGTATTACATTAGGTCATCTGATACACATTTCTTCCATTCCTGGTTGTTAAATTCTGGAAAAGTGAATGAAGTTTTGTTTGTGTAAGCACACCTTAGTCATCTTAGATTTTTTTTTTTTTTTTTTTTTGTTCAGGGCTCAGTGAAAGCTTATTTTTCCAAATAGTGTCTTTATCTCTGTTTCAAAGCCATAATTTGCTTGATGTAATTCTCATATAATTTTTAGTGGTGATCTTTCAGTGGCTGCATTGGATTCCCTTCTCCTTCTCTTCCATTAATTTTTCACATCTATATGTTTAAATGTCCAACCACTGGACATTTTTGGAAACCCCATCAGATATTTTTCTATTCCTGCTTTTTCTAATCTAAACATTTCCTCTCTCTGCAACAGAAATGTAGTGTTTTTTCTTATATATAGCATTCTTGGCACCTGCTGTTCCCAAGTCAGGGAAAGATGGAAGTTCAGTTCCTCATACTATTCCTGTAATTTGCTGCAGAACTTTCTTTTTTTGCTTGTAACTGCATAGTTTCTAGTTCTCTCACCATTTAAAATTCCTCTTTGCACCTTAAGAATTTCATTGTAAAATGAAATTTCCATTAGAAATATGCAATTTGTATGCTTGAGAAGAGATAGTTGAAATTCATGTACTATGTTAAAAGGATTTTGCTATTTGAAACTCAGACCACCGACCTTCTAGCTAGTGTTATTCTTTGGCTACATGAGATCAGTTTCCAGAAGAACCAGTTTCCATTACAACCAGCTGAGATTCTCTTTTCTGATGTCTATTCAAGCAGTGGCATGGGCTGTCAAGTGCAATGGGGGAATGGTTTTAAGCTGGGTGGGTTTAGATTGGATCTTAGGAGGAAGTTCTTCAGTATGAGTGTGGTGGGACTCTGGAATAGGCTGTGGATGCCTTCTCACTGGGGGGGCGTGTGTTCAAAGCTAGTCTGGATGAGGCCTCAAGAAGCTGAGTCTAGTTGAGAAACGTTCCCTGCCCATGGTGTGGAGGTTGGAGTAGATGATCTCTAAGGTCCCTTACAACCACAGACCATTCTGTGATTCTATGTGTGCAGTGCTGAGTAGGCTTTACAGAAATGGGACTGTGTTTCTGCCTGTGCAGTCCCATTTCCAGTATTGCTCTTTTATGCTAAACTGGTAAAAATCAACCCACCAAACAACAGAAACAGAAGTGCTTCTAGGCAGTAAAGCAAGCTGTAGTAAAGATAAGTTTTAAGGTACCTCACTGGGCTTACAGCCTTTTTTGACCTTTCTTTCATAGTTTGTATGGTAGTGGAATAGATTATTTCTTTCTTTCTTTCTTAGCCTGTGCTAAAGAAAGAGGAAGTTGCCAGTTTGCATTGCTGAGTATGGTTTAAGTTACACAGAAGTCCTAGCTAGATTTGGGGGTTCATGCAGAATTCAGATGTATATAGTCCTCTAACAGGAAGGAGGAATGCTTCCTTCCTCCAAGCAGCATTGTGAGTTTGCTGCTCAGGCAGTGTGTAGCACAAGGTGTGAACTGTGCATTCTGTGTACTGAGAAGTGGGAAAGAAGCACTTATTTTATCATTTTCTGTTTTCTTTTGATGGCATTTTCCTGTTTCTCAGTGGTGAGATCTTGATGATGAGAAGATAAGTACTGACTTGCTAGGATCTTGTCCTTTGACCTTTCCATCCTTTTACTATTTTACCAGTGATGGAGGAGTTGATTAACTTCCTTAACAGGTGGTTTATCAGTTTGAAAAATCGGACTACTAATTCGAGCCATCAAAAACCCTTTATAGGAGAGTTATAAGAAAGAGTTGTAAGAGTTACAAGAAAGAAAACTTGGAGGAAAGAGTGACCAGCATTTCATCTAGCACTAGCATAATTGTTTAATCTGGGTTCCATTAGTCCAGATTTTTTTTTTAAACTGTATTTTAATGTTAAAAACTATACTGTGCTTGAAAACAACAGAAGTTCACATGAACTGAAGGCTTATTATATGTATCTGGTGTCAAAAGTCATGCAGTATCCTGGTGCTGAGTCCCTTTGGTGCTGTCCAGTGTGGAACAATTATTTATTGCTGTACTTAGTTATGATCAAAGCCTGTCAGTACTACATATTTCAGCAGCCTCTCTGATGCTTTTAGGAACATAAAGGATCCTTTGAGAAGATAACTAAAATTGTTTGGTGATTTGGATCAAATATGAACGAAGTCCAAATCAAAATGCAGCTTGATTCTCTCTTGCAGACTTAATGAACTGGATTCTTGTGTGGTGTAATCCAACCTCATTCTATTGTCCTCTTGCTCTTTTTGATGATATATGATCTTAATGTGGTTTTACAGTTTCTGCCATCTTCAGTTGTCTGAAACTCCCTGTGGAATTGTTCCTTATCAAAAGAGCTAAGGAGTATGTGAAGAAGCAGATAAAGTTGTTAGATAACTGTGACTAATGCCTTACTCAAGGCTGCTTGCAGATGCTGAAATCTGCATTAGTAAGTTACTTTAAGCATTTGAATTATCAGTTGCACATCTTTAAAAACTCATTTTACTGAAGTATTTTCAAGTCTCAACATTCTTCAATTAAAATGAAATTGTGTCTGGAAGAAGCCCTAAACAGCATAGCTGTTTTCTGGCTATATTTTTCCGCTTTCTCTCTTTTCAACTCTTGACTGATCACTTGGAACCTTGCATTTGAACTTTACTTGTTGAAGTAATTTGAGTAAGCTCCAGTGACAGGAATATATATGGAAACTTTGTTGTTACAAAATAAAGGTTGGGGTTTTGAGCTCATATGCCAAGTCAGTGCCTTGTAGCATAGACCCAATGGCTTAACTACATCTGCTGAAATCAGCATAATTGATAAAATAGAATCCCTTCAGGGAAAATGATGTAACTCAAGGAAATCTCTTTACATGTCATGCCATTCTCTCTTCATTTTGCCATCATGTTACTGGAATCCCATGGATTTCTTGTAGGTCTTTATCCTGTAATCTGTAAAAAAATCAGAAACTCACCAGGAAGAATGTTTTTTTGTTGTAGACCTCTTTTTAGTAAGCCTCTGTATTTAAAAAAAAAAAAAAAGGGCACTTGAAATGTGGATTCCTTTGTGGCCTTAGGTCACTGTACCTTCAAATGAGCTTTTTCTTATGCATTTTCTGACCTTTAGAATTTTTCTGTTAGGAATGAAAGTGAAAATCTTACCTGTGAAAAACTGGAAGATTGTATTTGAGAAAAAAAGAAGGAAAGCTGTACTTGACAAATCTTATTTCTAATACTGCTAAGGCAAAAGTTGAAATGAAAATAAAATCTGTAATTCTCTCTACTAAAGTGCTGTAAACTTGGATAATAACACATAGGAGCTGAATTCACTTTCGAGTGCATATTTGACCTACTTCTTGTTACTGAAACCTTGTGGAAAGATCTGCCTGATTATAAAGTTAACTTCATTGACTTCACCATATTTTTAAGTCATATTAGCCACTGCTAAGTCATTTATAGCTTGAAAGCAAACAATTGTAAATGCTGATGCATTCATATTCTACCATAAAACACAAGATGGGTTATTCACTACTGTCTGACACATGCTTCCCACAGCGACGGAGAACAAAATGAGTCCTTTTTAAACTGTCTATATATAAAACAGCACAGGGACAATCTACAATGAAGGATTTCATTCGGAGGAGGTACACTGGAGATTTCCTGTTGCCAACACAACATGACATTTCTAAAGAGATTATCATCTATTGTTTTAATGTTAGGAGTTTTGCATACAATAAAGTATGAAATCTCCTTTTGTTCAAGGGCAAAGAATCAATCTTGGAACTGAGATTTTTTAATTATTTTTTGTAACCAATAGGTGTATTATACCTGTTGCTATACTATATTGCTCATGACTTGTTTGTAGTCACTTGGTGTGTTGAGGGTATAAAATAAAGCTGTTAATGTTTGGGCTTGTACTACATAATTCAAGAGCTACATTTTTACTATGAGAAATGAGAAAAGAGGCAATGTAAATTGCAATAGAAGCAAACCAAGCCTTTCTAACTAGGGAAATGAAGGCAGTTACAAAAATGCTTATAAATGGGAAAATAACTTGTCAGAACTTGCCGCAATGTAGAAAATTAGTGTGGGAAGTGAGGGGACACAATGAGAAATGCCAAACCAAAAAATGATAAGGGGTGAAAAGGAATTAAGAGAGATGTTACCAGAGATTCTGACTCATTTCATGATAAGGCTAGCAGATTTTCTAGGAAAGAGGTGGGAGAAGTGTTCAGAAAATGTAGCTGTTCTATGTGGATGGGATAGGACAGAAATTTTTTAATTTGCAATTTGATAGCATTTAAGAATGTCATTAAATAGGAATATTTGCCTTTACATATTTTTATACAGCTAGTTCAGCTAACCAGCCCCAGGGAGACTGGAAAAAGCTGGTAAAAGGATTCTTGCAGGTTAATTCTGCACAGATCTGGAAATACAAGACAAATTTCCAGAGGCTGGAAGCAAATTGTTGTTACTCCAGTATTTTAAAAGGAAAATAGATGGTCTGGGTGATTACAGGCCTGATAAACAGGCACAAGAAAAAATAGCAGTTGGAGCATGTAATACGTATGTAATAAAGAGTAAATGATACTTAGTGTCATTTAGTAAATGTTTATCAGAAATGGGTCCTTGAAACCAGCGTGATATCCTTTTTTAGAAGATCATCTTTAACTGATGAATAGTAACAACATAGCACTGTTGTATAGCTTGTGGAACTTATGTAAACCCTTTTATTTATTATATCAAAGGGTGGCATGATTAATATAGCATATGGATGCAGCACCCCTGGACTGAAGATGAGTCATATTACAAGTTTCAAGGTGCACCTGGTGTGGGGAGTTGAGGCAGATGGGAAAGGAACATAGTAAAATTTGGAAGCAGTGCAAAAATTGGAAGAACTTACAGTGTCACATCTTTACGGTAGTGTGGATTACCTAGTGACCTTGGCTGAGGTACCAGGTAACTGTTTCAGTACAGACAAAAACCAAGTTCTTCATTTGCTGTCTGTGCTTACAGGATGCTACACTCTGTCCTGGCTCACCATGACAGAAAACATGTTAGGGTCACTTGTGAGGAATTAACTGGAGCGTGCACCCCGGATGCACAAGAGACAGCAGGAGTTGGCAATATCACTGTTTTTTTTTTTTGCCCTTGGAGAATGGAACAAAATAAACCCTACTAATATTTTATTAACATCTTAGTTTAATTCTGTTTGTTGGCTAAGTAACCTGTCCTACCATAAACAAATCAAAGCAGATGTGTTCCACATGCCCTCCATTCAGCTGTAGGGAGAGCTTACCCACATATCTGGTACAGTGCATGCCTTAACAATAGTGAAAACCGTCCTCAAAAAACTTCCTGCAGTCTGTGTGCTCTTCCCTTGAGACTCATTTGAGAACACCACTTGTGGAAATAAACATACCCTAACTCTTTTACCAGTATTATTTTAATTAATACACTGAATACTTAGAACAAACTGATGAAAAGACCTCCCAAAGAGTATTATCAGAGATTAAATCAAGCATCAAAGGGGACCTGTGGAATCTTACTTATATAATTCCGGTAAAATAGTCACAACGTATTTTTAGAGCTACCTATTTTCAGAGAAGAAAACTTGAGAGGAATCTTCTGCAGAGCACGGCTAAGTAAGGTTGTTGGGCTGGTGAGCAGTTTGTGTGCAGAAGACTTGCCTAAAGTGTGCTGTCATTTTGCTTTATTATGAGTTCTGTTGTGTATTTGTATTGTGATGCTGATTAGGTTTTCTATCTCTGATGCAGATTACAGGACTGGCCCTTGCTTCACTTTGGTGACCAACCAGATGTGCCAGGGACAGCTCAGTGGAATAGTCTGCACAAAAACCCTTTGCTGTGCAACAGTTGGGAGAGCATGGGGCCACCCCTGTGAAATGTGTCCTGCCCAGCCGCATCCTTGCCGACGGGGCTTCATTCCAAACATTCGAACTGGGGCCTGTCAAGGTAAGTTAGCAGCAAAGCTTCCCCAAAAGCTGCTGAAATTGTTACTGGATTAATCTTAATTGAGTTACACTGCTGTGAATAACCTGTCCTAAGCCATTCCCAGCTATATGTGTGAAGGATGGAAAAACACTGTCAGAGGCATTACTTCATGACTCAATGAGTGCCTGATGTTCAAGTGAGTACATTAGTAACGTAGGTCATGTGAGAGCAGCCAGCATCATAATGAATTTCTCACTGCCAGCAACCCTTTCCCTTGGTTCTGTAATGGTTTTTTTCTGACTGTACCACTCAGTCCATGGAGGAATTTATTCTGTTTCAGAAAGCGCTCAAAACATGCAAAAATCAGTCTCTGCAATACTGTTCCATTGATCTGGTGTGGGGTTTTTTTAGCTAAAACCTGTCGATTTTGTGTTTGTCTGGGGTACCTCATCTCTTAAGCTACACTACTTTGACCTGGAGAAAAGTGCCTATCATGCCATTTGAAATGCCCTGTTATGTATTTTATACAATTTTGGAAATGCATTTGCATTTGTTTCAAATCATAAAATCCACCCAGATGTTGCTTACTTTATTCAGAGCATGCCTTACCATAGAAAGTCCTTACACTGCTTTTGGCTTTTATTCTAATACTTCCAGCTGTATAAATTCTTTTATTGTCTGGATGTCTGGCAGGAAACAGGAGAAAGTTAACAGGGGCAGCTATGTATTAAACTGATGTGGATTATACATTCCCAGGACCATATCTTTGGGACTAGGTTTTTTTTTTTGTTTTGATCTGTCTGACATTTTCTAATAAGTTACAATATTTTTCTAAAAGAACAGAGATAAAGTTTATAAATCTGAGTAATTTTATTTAATCATTAAATTCCTATGAAGGATTTCAAGGCATTCTACTGCATTAAAAAATGTAGATATCTTCTGTCACAAACCATGTTCTTGTTGGTGCCTGCAGACAGATGTGATGAACTTTGAGATGGACACGATTGTGTGTGCTGCACAACATAAGTATATTTTGACCACAACCATTCTATTCCCTCTCTCACTGTTAAGGCCAGAACTAAACTGTGCAGAAATCTGTAAATCAAGGTTCTGGATACTTCTGAAATATTTATGTGCATAAATTTGTGCCCCACACCCCTGAGCTCACACCATACCTATTTAGAGCCTACATTTTGTTTGTGTCAAGAAAAAACAGCAGTGGCCTCGCCAGTGGGTTTGTGCAGTTTGTAATAAAGCTACTGGTGCTTGCTGCACATTTCTTACTATGCAGCTACATTTATGCTAATCTGCATGAGGTGCCAACACAGTTTTGGCCCTGTATGTTTGACTTGCACTTTCCAGTTTTCCCCTCTCTTGTAATGTGCTTGTAATTTCAACAGATCTGCTATGAAACCACACATTAGCTTTCTTTTTCATGCAGTTGTACTAAATCCACTCCTTTTGAAATCAGATTAACATCCATTCAGACTGAAGACATTTCAGGAACTTCACATCCATATTTAATCTAAATAAAGGAAAACAGGTTAAATAAAATCCAGGTTCTCTGAAGAGAAAAAGGAACCCTTATTACTGTGTAGAGAACTGTGAAACAAAAAATGAAACAAAGGGCAGGGCAAGTTTATTTTAAAAAGTAAACAGAAAGTCACTGCCCACAGTCTGACTTTATCTGTCTGAAAGTTAAATTAGTATCACAGCTGAGATTTTTAAAGTCACAAAAGAGTAAAATGAAAGCCAAAAGGTGGGATTTTGAAACAGACATCGTGACTCAGGAGCATGAATTTTTTTAAAAAAAGAGAGTTATTTCTGGTTTTTTAAAGTCAGTGCAGTGCTGTGAGCCTAGCTGATGACTGTTACTGAAACACAGCATGTTGCTGTAGCATGAGTCCCAGCAGCAATGTGGCTGTGTCAAGAGTGCTGAGACTGTGCTGACTCTCTGTGCCTCCCAGCATAGCAGTTAGGTCCAGAACAGCACTGCTCTGGGTCTGCTGCTGCACCCCTGACCTGGTCCAACTGGCCCAGGGCTCTTCACAGAATGCTCTGCCATGTGGTACAGATGTGCCCCTTGGCGTTCCCGAAACTTCCTACTTGTAGCTTCCAGGGAAGTTGCCTCTTGGCCTTTTGTACAGACATCATAACTTGGCTTTTCAGACTATAAGACACATTACAGCTGGCTCTGAGATTTATAAAGGGAGATTTGAAGGCGTCTCCTTCAGCATGTGTCCCTGTGCCGAAACCAATCGTAGTGTGAAGTCCAAGAATTCAAGAAAGTTGTACCAGCAGTAGCTGGTACTGCCTGGAGAGGTGCTGGAGGTAGAGGCATTTGGGCTGGAGAATGGAAAAGGCTCTGTTTGCTCCTGAAGGATAGGGAATGGCAGACACAAGGGTAGTTCCTGGTGACTGTGTGCCAGACCTCCACAGTCTCCTATTGCAGTGCCACTCCTCTGCCTGTAGTCTCTTTTCTCTAGCTGTTACTAAGCTGTAGCAACACTTTCGCAGCTGAAATATCTGTGAGGCCAAAAACTAGGGCTTCTTGAAGAGTTT
The DNA here is from genome assembly GCA_013396675.1 of Eubucco bourcierii. NCBI lineage: Eukaryota > Metazoa > Chordata > Aves > Piciformes > Ramphastidae > Eubucco > Eubucco bourcierii. The sequence goes on from VWZE01002424.1 coordinate 365,687, forward strand.
GTCTTGAGCTTCTTACCTACCCTGTGGTGCCGTCTTTGTGGCTTCATTTTCTTGAGTGAAAAAATTAAAAGCAGAGAGAGAGAGAAATGAAGAGGAAAGAACCCTCCAAATCTATGAATATCTAAGCAGGTTACTAATAGTTCTTCCTCAGACATGAATTGTGGCTATGAAACTTCTTGAGTCAAATCTTAACCACAATATAAGGTAACTTATGCTGATCTTACTGGAATGATGAGCTAGGAATTTCCATCAATAATGACTTCACAGTTCCCTATGCCTCTCCCTGAGACTCCCTCCATGCCTGTGGCACGCTGCTCCTCCATGGTCCTGCATCTCTGCACTGGCAGTGGGCTGTGCACTGGATGCAGTTGCCAAGATTTTCAGAGATGCAAGTGATTTTGGGTGCCCAACTTTGAAGACTTTTAAGGAACCTGGGTTTTGGCAGGCTGTGTTCTCTGCGCACCATTCCCCAGATGTCTTGAAAAAACAAAGCAATAGCACTTAGATGTTTAATGTCTGTAACAATAACAACCATGTGATTTCTTGCAGAAAATATTTAGGGTACTGTACTTAATCATGCTTTGCATGGAGTAATTACAAAATTAGTGTCTGTCTTCACGAGCAAGTATCATAATATTATGATGGGTGAAGAATGGATTTAGACATATTTACTTTAATTTCTGTGTAGACAAATTATTATGGCTGTTCTTGAGAAATGAATTAAAAGTGGGTGTTTTTTTTCCTTTTTTTATATGATAGATGTGGATGAATGCCAAGCCATCCCTGGGATCTGTCAAGGGGGAAATTGCATTAATACTGTTGGATCTTTTGAGTGCAAATGCCCAGCTGGACACAAGTTTAATGAAGTGACACAGAAATGCGACGGTAAGAACTTTTAGAACTTTCTTCTGAAAGTAAAGTGGGGGAAGGTCCTCTTTTTCTTACCAACTTTGTTTAGAAGTTTGCCATACACTTTCCAATTTCTTGTGCCTTGAGTATGCAAATAGCATTCTTCACAGGTACAAATAATGGCCCTTTCTCCTTCTGAACCAGAGAATCTTAAATATTGAACCTGCAACTTTTTCTGGTCTTTTATTCAAGTAACACTTCACAGACTCTAAGGTACATCTGAATCAAATTAAACATTAGAACTAAAAATACCTTTTAGCTGATTTGTTGCTTTAGAGTGCTTCAGGCACATGTCTCTCTTTGGATCATTCAACCAAAAAGTGTATGTGACTGGAAGGTTCAACACATTCCCACCTACTCAGGTAAACTATTTAACATTAATAGGAATTGGACACTACTGAGCAAAGATGGCAGGACTGTAGTCTAAACTCAGCCTTACAGTTGCAGTTAAAGAAGGACAAATGTTTTATCTTTATTGGTTGTCATATTTTGGAAGTATAGCAGCTGCAACATATTCATGTGGAAATTTGCAGTGCATGAGTATGGAATCTTGCTAATTTTTAACTGTATTTTGATATTATTTTTTCTCTCTATAGTATAATAATCAGGCATAGATGACTTATTTGCTTTAAGAGAAGTAGGCCACACCTCTAACATTGTGTTTGGTTTTGGACCTCTCACTCCAAGAAGGACATTGAGTTGCTGGAGCATGTCCAGAGAAGGGCAGTGAGGCTGGTGAAGGGCCTGGACAAATAAGTATTATGAAGAGGAGCTAATGGAACTGCAGTTGTTTACTCTGAAAAACAGGAGGCTGAGGGGAGACCTCATTGCTCTCTACAACTACCTGAAAGGAAGTTGTAGTGAGGTGGGTGTTGGCCTCTTCTCCCTAGTGTCAAGTGATAGAATGGGAGGAAAAGGCCTCAACTTGCACCAGAGAAGGTTTAGATTGGCAATTAGGAAAAATTTCTTTACAGAAAGAGTGGTCAGGACCTGGCACAGGTTGCCCAGGGAGACAGTGAAGTCACAATCCCTGGAATTGTTAAAAAATTGGGTAGACCTGGCACTCTGGGATGTGGTTTAATGGCCATGGTGGGATTAGGCCAGTGGTTGGACTCAATCATCTTAGAGTTTTTTTCCAACCTAAACAGTCCTATGATTCTGTAATTTTGGATACATAAGGAGCATACTGGTGAAATGTGTCAGCTGCACAGTTTTTATTGATATCCTTTACAGTAAAATCTAGATAATGCTTAAATTATTAAGACTGATTCTCCTTTCAGTCATTTAGACAAATTCATTTGAGCAGACAAGTTTTTTAAGTAGCTAGTGATTTTGGAGTTCCAGCTTTCATTATCATAAAAGCATGTGACTGCCACCACCCTCTCTTGCATAAAGTGCCTTTAAGGAAGTGCTCAATGTTTTTTAGTCATTCTGGGAGAATTATGACTTACTCTTTCAAAACAAAAATCTCTACTTCAAGCAAACTTTATAATTTAATTGCAGATTAGGGAAAGTAATTTCAGATGAGTTTGTACACAGCATGGTTTTCACATTGACTGCCAATGGTTTTGGCAGAAAGTAACCCATGTTTAGGGTATAACGACATTGCAAGTTGTTTCTTTCTGTGGATGAGGTAGCAAGAACGTGGTGAATAGGGAAGACTGAACCTGTGCCTTGCTGAGTATTAGTACTTGAAAAGATGAAAACTGTAGGTTTTTATAGGCTGCATTATATAAATATTTCTGTGGTATTTTTACTGACTCAAGTACACCACCAAAATAATAATCACAGAGAAAGCTCGAATAAGCACAACACCCCTCTAAACAGCTGCCACCTAATAGTCACTGATAATTGAGTGACTGGACCCAAGAACCTGATATACCTTGGTTTGTTCCCAAATTCTGTCAGAAATGTCCTGCCCCATCTTGTGAAATCCCTTTGGTCACCCAACTGCAAAGATAGGATGACTTTTTTTTTTTTTTTTTTTTTNTATTTCAGTACATCTTCATATTATATCTACCAAGCTATTTTAGTTAAAGCTGTGTAGGTATTGATACAATTAAAAGAATTAAAGGTAGTACACTCAGCAACATGAAACAGGAGAGTGATTCAACAGTTAAGAGCATGGTCATATAGCAACAGAATATCCATTCTACTTGTTTTAATTATCCCTTTGAGTCTTAAGTTGAAGTCTCCAGTATAAGACAAAGCATTTACCTTGTAGTAACTAGCTGTAACAAACTGATTATGTGCTTGGTTTAACTTCCTACCTATCAAGCGAGACTTCTGCATGGTGTGATGTGTTATTGGTCACTGATTTAGTAGAACTAGGAGTCTCCTGCTGACTTAACCAGTGTTATTTTTTCTGTTGCATCCTTTAAAGTAAGACTATCATAGAAATCATCAGATGTAGTGAGGCAACACAAGAAGATGGGTAATGAAGTGTGCTGGCTGAAGTTCTCTATTAGGATAGCTCACTGAAAGCAGTATTCTAAGTGTTGGGTTAGTTGTTCCTCTTCAGGTTGCGTTAATGCTGAGGTAAATACTTTTTTTGTTGTGATTAAGGGGTATAATTTTCCTGGAGTGGCAGAAGTGTGATTACATGAGGTATACTTAGCTTTATAAAACTCACATACTTAACAGTGATAATACTGCTTATATGAATGTCAACACTAATATAAATTGTGAAATACTGTTTGTGATAGGCTCAACTCTAAAATAAAGAGTGATGATTTTGCTTTTAGAAAGGTTGAACTCTATATAAACAGTGGCGACACTGACTTAGAGATAAACATTGGTGAATTTGAGTCAGTGAATGCTTGAATATGATTCATTTGCAACTGCATTTTTCTCTGTTAATTAACAGCTTTATTCAGACCAAAACTCAATTTCCACTTTTTTTGTCACAGACTTCTGGGACTCCTATGGAGTATAATCCTGGAGCAAAAACCAGAAGTCTTAGCAGTGCTCCCAGGGTACTTGGACTCGGGGCTTTGGCAACACCCTTGAAGTAGCACTGAACAAAAAAGTCACACCCCTCTCATACACCCAGGCAAGGAATGTGACCCACATCAGGACAGCTAGCAAGATGCTGGAGAAGAATGTGTGCACAAGGGACGCAATGCCCTGTACCACTCAGGGAGGGATCTGGTTACCTGATTGTCACTCTCGTCCTTCTATGCCTTTCCTGCAAAGCCAAGTGGTCACAGAGGTTGTAGAGCATCCAGTGCTTTACCTAGGGGAAGAGTAATTGATGATTTTTATATTACTGGATTTCTGTAATCAGCATCTTTGCAGAAGTAGAACAGAGATCCTGTCTGCTGGCAAAAACTTCCATTAAGTGTCCTGTGGGACTTTGGGTGTTCCCCCATCTGTTGGGGCCAAATTCCAGTTTAGGCGTTACATTTAAATTCCTCCAATCGTTTTTAATGACTATGATATTATTCACTCCTTGCCTTGCCGTGTTGGGTGGTGTCACAGTATTTCATCTCAGAAATTTTTGTGGTTGGTGAAATCATTATTACAGCCATGTGTCTATCTGTCTGTAGATCTCTGGAGGAGAGGTTGGATAGAGTCCTGTGATGCCATTATTTCTGGCCGGATTCTCTCTCTGTCGGCAGAGCAGCTGTGGGATTGTAGATGGCTGCAGCAGGCAGATGTCGTTGATCACTGTAGGGAATAACTTCCCTCTCTGTTCTGCTTTGCTGATCCTTCTTGTAGGTACCATGGAATAAAATGAGCTGTTGTTAAGCTCAGCAGGACTCCAGGTTCTTAGAAGATGAGAGCAGTACTAAGTAGATACAGCTGCACTGTTAAAGCAGTCACTGGAAATAGGGAGAAAGTAGCTACACATCACAAACACCTTGATAGTAATTAAGGAGTGACTGAGGCTGGCATAGGTTGTTATTTACATGGCCGTAGATAACATAAACTTCTAGCTATTCAGGTTCCCTCTGTTCATATGTGAAGCTATGATAAGGTAAAAGAAGGCATTTGACAGGGTTTTTTTCAGCAGACTAAAACTTTTGCTACATGGGATCGATGATCGTTATTTAGTATATAGATTGAGATTCTCTAGTGAAGAAAATAATAGAATGATACAGTTGTTTCAGTTGAAAGAGACCTTTAAGATCATTGAGTCCAACTGTCAAACTAAGACCATCATGGCCATAAAACCACATCCCAAAGTGCCATGTCCACATGTTTCTTGAACACCTCCAGGGATGATTGCTTCACCACCTCCCTGAGCAACTTATTCCAGTGCCTGACCAGTCTTACAGGAAAGAAATTGTTCCCAATATCCACTCTAAACTTTTCATTTTTAAATCGCTGCCAAAATCTAAGGGGAATTGTGGACATTATCATAGACATTTCAGTTATCTTCTAGAAAACTGTTAGAGAGCTCAGAACATTGACTTTAGAGGAGAAACAAACACAGGAAAGGTAACTTGTTGGCTGCCGTCATCCTGCTTTGAGATGAGTCCTGTCAGATTGCATTAGTTTGCAGTGCCCAGCTGCTCAATGCTTTTATATGGGGAATTTCTGAGAAAAATCCAAGTGCAGCAAGAAGGATGGGCATCTTAGTAGGTGCTACACTTCCTTTTGAGTCAGTATTTAACCATTGCCTCAGGAGAGCGTAGGGAGACACTGCATTGAGGAAGCTATCATGAGACGTAATGGTTACACTGCTGATCGCTTTGGTTGTTACAGGTCCTGTGGCAGCGTGGAGAATTCGAAGTGAAGGGGCTACAGTTTACTTACTTTACTTCTTGTATTTCCTCTGCAGATTAAGATTTTCATCCATTATTAACCAGTAAAACAAACTCTCTGACTTTTTGCAGTTTACAGATAAAATATTTTCTTAGATTCTGTTTTGCTTGTGTTTCTAAGATGCATAACAAAGGATCCTGATTCAAAACTGCTGATCATACTCCTAATGCATAATTTAGGAGGGGTCTCCTAATGCTTAAGTTAGGAGAGAGTCTCAAACCACAGTGAATTTGATCGCTAGTACTAATTATAAAAGTTCTCATGCTGGAACTAATTTATCTAACCTGTCCTTGCTTCTCCTTTTGTCTTGAAGATATTGATGAATGCAGCACCATTCCTGGAATCTGTGATGGAGGAGAGTGTTCAAACACAGTTAGCAGTTACTTTTGCAAGTGTCCTCCAGGCTTTTATACGGCTCCTGATGGCTTAAAGTGCATAGGTGAGTAGAATCCTTTAAATAATAAGACAGTACATGTCATGAACAGTGCACCAGAAATGTATTTCATGTCATAATCCCAAAATCCTTCTTTTATATAGAAATGTGCCTATATATGTCTTCTGAAAGGAGTTTTCCATTTGCAGGATGCGTTTCTTCTTTCCCTCTTTGTTGTGAGCTTTCATTTTTTATTATCACATTTTTTCTGTTATGCTGTGTGTTGTCCTTAAAATAGACAGAACTTGTTTAACACACCTCCTTGATATTCATGCTCTCATGCTTCTCTTTAATGTAGTCCATGCTAAATTCAGCACTCATTTAGAAAAGCAAATATACTTGAGAAAGAAGAGTATCAAGTGTTGCAATCTTAATGCAGATATTTTTTTCGTAAAGGAAGTAGTGTGCTAAGCTCAGTGTAGGACATTTGTATCAGTTTTAATGATGCCGATAATTTGGCAGCAATGTTCTTTCAGATTTTAACTGTGATAGAGCAGAATCTGTCTTCCAAAGGCCAGACCAGGAACCAGAAGACTGTGAATTAAATGGCTGCTGCTTCAGTGCCAAAGCAATCAAAGAGTAGTGTTAGTACTTACTGCTTCTTAGAAGCAGCTCAAGTATAACATTTTTTTCCCTCATTTTTGTACAGTAATTTGTTTTTTCACTGCCAGTGCTGAATTTTGAGCAATTATTGTCATTTGAGAATCAAACAAAAGGTTTATTTCCTCAGTTTTGGCTTGTTTATGTAAAGGCCCAGACACAGTGGCAGCACTGGGGTTAAAGAGAGCATTCTGTGTTTGGTACCTTTGGTAGAAATTAATTAGAGAAAAAAAATTGAGGAAAAAATCGCTTCACAGACAAAAGTTCCAAATGATGCTAACTTCCCAAAAAGAGCTGGAAGTACTTCGGTTTATGCTTCATTTTGAATGACACCATTCTATTGCTGCTGGTTGACAGAAATGAACTCTCTCTCTGTCTTCATCAAGAACAACATTTTTTTAGATTGGATCCATACTATACCCTTAAAATGCTGGTGGGTGTTGCTTTTATTGATTCAAATGAATAACTCCTAAATAACTGTGCATTTTTAAATCCTTGACTGCTTCTTGCGCTTAATATTTATGAAGGAGACTCACTTTTCCATAGCAAAAATTTTCTAGAGATGCATGCAGTTTTCCAGTGTTTATTACTCACTGTATTTGTAGGCTGAAATAGTTCAGCTGAAGAATTGGGCATTTGAATGATGACAAGCTGTGTTAAGTAATATGCCAAACTATGAACCATCATTAAAATTTTGGCTTTGAGGCCAAGGCAAAACGTGCTAAATGGAAAACACTATTAATTATCTGCAGATATTTTAGATTCATGTTTAATATGTGGGCTGCATACTTGCCATGTTAACAAGGAGAGAGCCCAAATCTGTATTTGAGCTGGGCAAAATACATAATCTTGATTTATTTGCAACATGCCTCTCTTAAGTGAAAATGTTAGCTGAACACGTCTGTTCTACTGGAGAATAGGAAGTGCTTCCGAGAAATGTATCCCCCTAACGGGACTCAAAATGACCTGCATTGGAGCCAGACATCCATCCAAAGGAAGATCCAGGAGTTCCATTACTACAAAGCTTAAAAATTAGAAAAGACAAAGCAAAGATCCCATCTCTCAGAAATGAAGAGTGGAAACAAGAGTGAAACATCTCAACCCAAGTACATGAAGAGTGCTATGAAGAAAACTGCTAGCCTATACTTCCAGCTGGCATAAATTCATTTGATCAGTGTTACTCTCTGATGTTTTGTGGGTGTTTTTTTTTTTTTTTTTTTTTTTTTTTTTTTTTTCCTTTAGGTGTTTGCTTTTTCAAAATAATTTATTTTTTCAGTGAAAAATATTAGAATATTGAAATCTGAAACAGTTGTGTCCTGCTGTTCTTGTCCTTGTATGTATGATTTATTATTTGGAAAAGAAAATGAAAGAGGGAAAGAAGAATCACTTCTGATTAGGTATATGGAAAGATTTGACTTTTTTTACAAACTTAGTGGTTTGTTGTTTTGTGTTTTTTTCTGAAAATGGCACGGATTTTAGATAAACTCTTACACCTGTGAGATGTTTGCTGTGTACTTAACGTTTTCATGGCAGATTGTGTGCTTGCGCAGATACTTTTTCCACATCTGGCCATTACTGCTTTTAAATGTTTCAGAACTTAGTACTGATGAAAACTGAGAAGGATGAGTTACCAAGGATGACGATGGTAGTGTCTGTTAGAAGACTTCTTGCCTTAACATCCACTCAAGCATGACTCCAAACATCTGAATGTCTCTCTAATGATACTGGAGAACAGTTTTCTCTCCAAGAAACAGTTTGTATTAGAGCTTTACTTTGGTCTTCAAAAGAAGTGAATATGTTTGGCAGTTTATTTGACTATCAATAGAAAATGGAAGACCAGTAAAGAACTGAGCAGATTTTCTTTTCCTTTCCATTTCAGACTTCCATCAATGATACTGTAGATAAAGTGACTAAAGTTTGAAAGCAAAGACCAACTGATTGTTTTAGCTGTACTGCCAATAATTTAGGGTTCCAGCTAATAAAAGACAGAACCATCACAGACTGTCCTCATATACCACTATATATCAATTTTCTCAAAGTAGTAAGAAACTTCCCTGGTTTTTTTATATCCAGTAGAATAGCTACTAAATGTTACTAGGCATTCCTGGATAACCGAGGTACTATTTCTTTAGGGACTGCTGTCTGCTGTTGCAAGGTTGTGCCTGCCACATTTTCCTCTGCAAATGTTCATGTATTTTAGAAACACATTTGGTCTGGTTTATTGTGCAGCATCAAATCACACCACAGCTTATATTGAGTTTGACATGATGTGACATATTGTGCAACAATTGCTTAAAACTTCAGATCGTATCACAAGATTTTTTTAAATATTTTTTTTAAGTTTTGTTCCCATCCACATTTTCTGTCTGTTCTCTAAGCTGGGGGATCTCTATGCAATGTTGTTAGAGCTGAGTGTATGAAATCTGGGTACAAGATGTTCTTTGTACAGCACGTGCTTACCCTTTTCAGACAGGAAACCAGCACATCTCCATAAACAATGTGATGGCACCAGTTAAAATTGGGTTGTTCTTTCTTGCCTGCAAGCCTATATCTTGTCAAATCACTACATACTTCAGCTGGAGAAACCGTGACTAATGAAAAATGAATTAATGCTTTGAGAGCTGCAATGCTGTGCATTTCTTGCTCTACATCGATGCCTTTCAAGTAAAAGCTTAAACAGAACCTGGTGCTATCTTTTAATAGAGATGACACTGCAGTTTTTCTTCAGGAGCACAGAAGGGTATTTTACTATAAAGTGAATACACATTTCTATTTTTCCTTCATTGTTTCATTGCCGTTCTGTACTTCATGTCAACTTTCTCACAGGAGGTGTTATACCTGAATCCCAAGCAGACCAAATATTACCTAGATTTCCCTGATTTTCTGCTCTTTGTTTTCTGATTGTTGTAGTGTTGCAAGTGCTATGACATCGATAATGTAATCAACCAAAAAAAGTGGGACCTTTCTTTTTTGTGAAAGTCACGTTCTTCATTGATTGATGATCCCTCTCTTTGTTTTGGTAGATGTGCGCCCTGGATTCTGCTTCTCTTCTTTGACCAACGGGCGCTGCAGCAACCAGCTCCCCCAGCCTTTGTCCAAGATGCAGTGTTGCTGTGACAGTGGCCGGTGCTGGTCTTCTGCTGCAGCCGCCGCTCCGGAAATGTGCCCAATCAGATCCACTGGTATGAACCCACCTGTATTCTTACGAGTGTGGCCGAACACCGAATTAGGCAGTGATAGCTTTTATCAGAAATGTTTTAATTAAAGAACCACACAGAATACTTGGGGCTGGTGGGCACCTCGAGACTCCAACTCCTCTGCTTAAAGCAGAGTATTCTATGGCAGGTTGCTCAGGACCTGCCATTCTATGGCAGGTCAGGCAGAGATAAAGAAAGAATTTTATCTGTTGCTAATCAGTGTTTTGGATCTTGTTTTTTCCAGCCCTACTGATTCATGCTTTGTTATTCAGCATCCTTTTGAGGCTCAGATTACTTCCCCTGAAACCTTCTGTTAGATCCCTATTCTCTATACCGTTTCATTCTCATTGGAATGCTAGGATTTACTTCCTCTTAGTCTAGCTTCCGGAGGTGCCATTTATTTTCTGAAGTTTGACACACAGCATGATTTATGTCTGCTACCAAAATGTGCTGTACTTTATTGCCTCCCTGTGTATTGAGATTGGATTTATAGAAGATGGTGAGCAGATTGTGAAGCTTAAGTGTGAGGGAGTGGAGGAAAGATGATTTTGAGATTGTTTAGGACCTAATGAAATGCTTTAGAAAAGAACACAAGAAACTTAAGGATTGATGTGAGACACTCAAGGGAGGTGCAGAGTTTAGGGAGGAATAGGAGTTGTAATGCTATAGCAGTGTAGCTCTGAAGAAGTTGTCAGAGGTCATATATGGGAGTGTTTATTATTATTGGTTTTAATACTGTGAGTGAAACTGCATAATACTGGAGCGGAGATCTAGATCAGAACTCTTGGAAAACTCTTTCTGGTTCTGTCTCTGTCTCATTAATAATATTTAAACATGTCAAACACCCAAGACTGCTTAGAATAATATTTAAAAAATGGTATAATCTGTAGATGCTCATCTGAAATAGGAAAACAAGGAGAAAGCTTTCAGTCTTAACATGGTCCCGTTTCCTTTACATGGACTATTTATTCGTATCTTAACTGCTGAATAAACTGGATGGAAAAGTGAAGTAATTTGGCCATGGCCGCAGACTGAAACATAGTGGAGAAGGAACTAGAACCTAGGACTTCCTGACTCATAAATACAGATCATGGCTATATGCCTCTTTTTATTTTTTTTTTCCTTAACTTAGCACATAAATTGACAGTATGAATTTGTCTTTCCCAAAGTTCTTTGAAATTCTTTGAAAGGCCTTACGTATATATAGGGTATTGCTGGCATTATTTAATGAAGTTCAGTTATCCCTTGACATACTACAAGAAAGCAGGATGAAAAATTTTGAGCTGTAAGTGGCCCAAAGTCTCTCTAACTCTGAAATGGAAATTTTCTGCAATATAAAGTGGCACACTAGCTGCATAATGTAATCAAGCAGTTGCATTTTCACTGCGGGCAGCAGACCCAGATGTTACTATAAAATTGGCTGTTTACTGCTAGAAATTATACATGGAGATTAAAGGTGCAATAAAAAGACTTGCACTGTATTTCTTTGCAAAACACAGCAATAATTGTTTGTGTGGAATGGCAGGGTTTACCATTGACACTATAAATACTTTCTAAACGTGGTATCTTGGGCATCCAGCCATGTGTGCGTTCAGTTCTCACCTTGGGAGTCCATTCATGTGTACTAATTCCATGCGACCCATGGGCATCCCCAAGGCCAGGGTTTCTCTTTGCACTGAAGGCCTGGTGGATTGGTTTTGGATAATTAGGTATTCCCAGTCTAGAGGGAAAAAGAAATACAGCATTGCTTCTTGCACAAAGACTGATTAGTGTTTTGTGGAGAATGTGTGATTAGAGTATTGACTGCTAAAATCACCATCATTAACAAACATTCACATGTTGGAATTTGTGCAGTTACATAGACATTGTGTTTTCTCTCTTACTTCTGTTTTACCACAGGTAGGCCACTGACTGAGAGTAGATTCAGTTTACATACGAATAGACAAAATATAAAAGTAGGAAAAAACCCAGATAAAGAAAATACAAAGTACAATACAGTAAAATCTTACTGGAAATGATTTAAAGATTTAAATTGCTCTAAGGACTAATAGAGGGAAATGCACTGACACACGAAACAAACTGATTACCTAAGAACATTAAAACAGTTGCAGAGATCAGAATCAAGAAATCAGAGTTTTTGGCTGCCATGCTTATTTAACAAATCTTCTGTGATTTGGGAAGGTCTTATGATGTGTTTTACAGGTGCAAATTGAAGTGAGATGAAAGTGTTGAAGGCTGAAATATCCAGCTTAGTTACTTGCAAGACTGAATTTATTTTTTCAGTTTTCATTTTTCACATTGTTTCAGGAGTTCATGCATCTCTGTAGCATTTTGTTTTCATTATATAATTCCTTTCCCCTGTTGTGCTGTAAACTTTAAAATTTTGACCTTCAAAGCTATTGGCTGCACAGTTATTTGTGTACACATGAATTGCAGACATGAATTAGGTCAGCTGGAAATGCAGTCTTTAATTGTGATACTCTGTGTGCATTCTTTGGATTGGAAGTTCCAAACCCACACTTCCCAAAGACAAAAGAGTTGGGGGCATGAGGAGAAGTGGGGCAGTAGGGCAGATGCCAGTAATAGAGATAAACAATAGGAGAATGCATAACAATCATCATAGACTCTGCTTACAGCAAAACAGATCATCTTCCCATCTGGAAAAGGACGAACTTGGTGTGGATCAGACTTGGTTTCTCTTTGTCCACTTTTCTTAGATTGCACCTGATTTAATTTCTGCTTTTATTGGCAAACTTCATTTTCACAGAGAAATAGTGTTAGTGTATTCATTCTATAATTGGTTTTGCCACATTGCTTGTATTTATATTTCTTTCAGGAGGTTGACTTTTAAGAAATCCTGTTGAAACTGGGCTTTTATCCCTGTGCAGTATTTTTCTAACTCTTTGGCAAGCTTTGTATTAAATTAACTTGGGATCAAGTCCAAAAGTCCTTCTTTAGGTAAAATTCCCACTGAGTTAATCAAAGATTTTGCCTGAAAGAGGGCTAAGTAAATGAAGTTCAGGTCTCCATCTCACTGTTAACTTTCATACCGAAATGTCAGTTATGTTACCTTTTTATCGGTAGTCTTCTGACAAGTGATACTGATATTGTCCTATGGATTAATACTTCACAGAACAGAGCTAGTTCCTGTGAAGAAAGCATACAGGCTCAGATTTTTCCAGATTATTTAAGGTTACTGTCAATCTGAAACAGTGTGAAAAGAGGGACGGTTGGATTAAATAGAAAGGCCACAAGAGTCTAAACCAGGATTCGTGTTCTTGTGTTTCAGATGAGTATCGCAAATTGTGTGCAGTAGCTGCTTTGCCAGCAAGACCTGACCTCCCTCCGAGCCGTCCTGACATCATCCCTCCACCAATCATTCCTGGTGTTTACCCTCCTCAACAGCCAGAAATCGTCTATCCATCTAGAGCTCCACCACCTCATAGTAAGAAAGAAATTATAACCTTTCCCTGCACCATTTGCCTCTAGCTTCTTCTACAAAAACACATTTCTCAGGACCAGTTTACTCCCTTCAGTTGTTAGTATCTTCTTACTTTATGTGGACATACAGTCTCTGGATATCCTTCTAATCATAGCCTGGTTACTGAGTATCTCATTAGTAGTGTTGTCCATGTTCAGACAGGATGCAACAATGACGTCCTCATTGTCTACGCTGGAGCCCATGTATTGTAGGAATTACTGTTATTTTAAGGCTATTGTGAGCTTAAGTGCATGTCAGCATCGAGAAACATGAATATCTCTTTGGTTAGGTTGTGACAGTTGCTTTCATTAAACAGCTTAACTGGGAGAAAGCAGCTTCTTTCAGGTTATTTTCTTCACTGTCACTTGGCCAGGCAGAAAACACACCAATAAAAACAATGATCTACTGGACAGTGAGGCTGACCCAAAGTGGAGAGAGCGCTTTGTCAGTGAAATGCATGGATAGGTTAGGTTTCTCTAGAGCAAGGAAGAAGTCAGAATAGGATACCTTGATACATTCCTTATTCTGTCCCTTGCTTAATGAATTTGCCACCTGCCCCTATAGCCTGCAGTAGGCACGTGCCACCTGAAATCATTTGGCATAGCCACATACTCTTTTGCAAGAAAACATAAGCTCATTTCGCCCATGCTCTCTGGAGATCATAGAATCATAGAATAGTAAGGTTGGAAGGGACCTCAAGGATCATCTAGTTCCAACCCCCTGCCATAGGCAGGGACACCTCCCACTAGTACAGGTTACTCAAGGCCTCATCCAATCTGGCCTTGAACACATCCAGGGAGGGAGCATCCACAACCTCCCTGGGCAACCTGTTCCAGTGCCTCACCACCCTTACTGTAAAGAACTTCCTCCTAACATCTAGTCTAAATCTCCCCTCTGCCAGTTTAAGCCCATTGCCCCTTGTCCTNAGATGACATCAGCTGCCTTTCCCTTGTCCACTGTCGCTGTGACTTCATCATAGAAAGCCACTAAATTTGTCAGGTGATGTGAGCACACTCTGCTTGCACTGGCACCAGGCTGAAACTATGCGGTCTTGGTGCAGCACCAAGTTGAGCTAATAAGCCTGAGAGGCATAGTATGTTAACTCAGGCCTGACGGTACGCTGACGTAGCCGCACAGCTTCTGATCAGCTGGGATTGTGGACTGAGCCAACTCACATCTGTCTGCCAGAGACTATGTAGGATACCTCCCAGGGTTATTCCTGCCCTCTCACTCTGCTGTCTATGAAAATGGAGATAACTGAACCAGTCTGCATGTCCTTTGCTGCTGCAGGCTTCTAGTGCCTGCAGTACCATGTACCCACTCTACCACTAGGCATGAGCAGACTTGGTCCTTTTTTGTCTTGCAAAAGAGGAAAACAAGGTCATACTTGCCACAACAAAAAAATTAGTGCTTACTGGCTGTTTTCAGACAAATCTCTCAAAGTCGAAGTGCCGTTTTCTCTCTCCCAGTGCTGACTTTACTATGTCATTCATGTTACAATGGAAGGTAAATGTTGACTTCTCGTGACAAATGTGCTCAAGTTGCAGATTAGCAAAAATGACTATGAGGAACTATTGAAATATTTTTCCAACTCTGTTATTTCAGTGATTGTGCCGATGAACTTGACTGACTATTGCCAACTGTTCCGACATCTCTGCCTTAATGGGCGCTGTGTTCCCACTCCTGGGAGCTACCGCTGTGAGTGCAACAAAGGATTCCAGCTGGATGTTAGAGGGGAATGCATTGGTATGTGTCTTTCTGAATCACAGAGAGGAATTTTGCTTTAAAAAAAAAAAAAAAATCTTTTCCACGCAATGTAATAACTCTGAGTTCTTAAATTAAACCACTACTCCCCCAAAAAATCCCAGTAAATAGACTTTAAAGAGTTAATCACTTTCAACTGCAATCTCATTTTTACAGCAGTTTTGTCTTTGAGGCAGTATATAACAAATCCTGTAACATTCCATAAAATTATACAAAAGTAAGGTTTTCTTGTTTTACTACCCTGTAACTGTTCTGTGTTTAATGATTAGCATCTTTAAAATGCTACCAGCTCTTTGAGTGTGCAAATAACCTCTTGTTAACAAAAAGCAAAACAGCAGCAATGATCTGAGGTTTAGTGAGATTTACAAGTCTTTCAGCTCATCAGGAGTATCATGTTGAGCTCTTGAACCCGTTTCCTTTTGGAACTCAACCAGAACTTCAGGGATTAGCTGTTTTATGTGCAAGCTTTTGCTTTTGTCAGAACATCTGTCTGACGGGCCTGGATATGTGGAGGTGTGGGATTAAGGCTTCTACCTCTCACACATACAATATCTTGTCTTGTTGGATGCTCCTGTTTTCCAACCCCTGCTTAACTTAGAACATTGGGTTCTTTTAGTGGTAATTCAGTGATCTCCTTTCGTTTTAGATTGAAGCATGCCATTTCTCCAACTACAAAACAGTAGAACGCCCTTACAGACCTGAATAGCTTTCAGTCAATGTCTTAATAAAATGTGTTGTCTTTGTTCTGCAGATGTTGATGAATGTGAAAAGAATCCATGCATCAGTGGAGACTGCGTGAATATCCAGGGATCCTACATATGCCAGTGTCGCGTAGGATATCAGAGCACAGCAACTAGAACAGAGTGCCGAGGTAAATTATAGTATTCCAGACATAGCTGTGCTATTGTATATGTACCAGCAGGGAAAACACTTTTTAGCAAAGTGTGTTAGGAATGTCATTTAGAAAAAGAAAAAAAGTGATCAGAAATGGCAGTAAAAATTACTAACCTGCCTGGACTGGCTGTCACAACCTAAGTGATGAAGAAAGATGTTTTGTCTTGTGCTGAAAGTATCTTGGCACTATTTGTGGCTTTGAAGTGGAAGAGGCATCTTGTTCTTCTGAAAAATACCCAACAATTGAGAATTTTTTCTTCTGTTTTTTGAGTATCTCAAGGACAATTCACCCTCCCTTCTTTGGAGAAAGCCTTTTACTATAAAAGACTGTTAAAAAGTTAAGAGAGGTAAGGGAATGATAAGTCTTTTAGTGGGTGAATATAAGACTGTTGTGCCCATATATTGTCTCTGTCCACTGTCAGAGAATGAAGTAAACACAGAGAATGAAATAAACACAAATTACATCAATAGAAACGTAAACAAGGTATGGAAAAGTAGTGAGGCACTGGGAAGGTCTAGGTGGGGAAGCTGTAGAATCCCTATTATTTGTGAGTTGGAAGACCAGACTCAACGATGGTCCTCACAGTCTTCATCCTATGGGAGAGGGCAACACACAGTGGCCAGCCCTCTGTCAGTGTTCTGAGACTCTCAGACTGTCCTGGGGTGCAAATTTGACAGTAAAAGTAGATGCAGTCCTTTGTAGTTAGGTCATAATGAGAGACTTCTGGCAGGAGAATGAATGACATTTTGCATATTCGGCAAGAAATGAAGCATCTAAATGAAACAGGATGTTTTAGTGCTCAGGAGTCCCAACTTGTCTTCATGTTCATGCTTTCTGTACTGAAGAGGCTTCCTTAAGCATGCAGTCGTTTCTGAAAAGCCGGAGGAAAGCTATCTGGATTAGTGTGCAGTTTGGTTTTCTTCCTTTCTTTTGTGAATCAGAGGGGTATTTGTGGTACAGAAGCTTACTGTAGTCCAGGAGGACATGTGGAGCCAGCAACACTGCTGCTGCATGTTGTTGGGAGCATTTGACCTAACTGGAGCATGCTGCTGAAGCATCTTCATAGTTGAGCTGCCTAGTGGTGAAGGAGTGCTGAAGCAGAGTCTCAGCCTTGATGGATTTACTCATGAGTCATTTTTGTCACACGCTTTTAATTTGACTGATTCATTACACAAACACATGGTTGTCAGAAGCCCAGTAGCTTAATGGCATTAAAGTGTGGTCACTTAGCAGTTCCTTTGCAGTCTATGGGAATTGTGCTTGCTTGACAGGCAGTTCAGAAAAATGCTGTGATGTGCAGAATCTTTGTTTTCTGAAGGAATTTTTAGGACCAGTTTAGGGAAAAGAAAAAGGCTAGTGAGGTGCGTTTGGCAAAACATGCATATAGCACTGATGCCTGCCAAAAGCAGCATTTGCTGTAATATTACTTTGCATGACTACTTTGTATGTGGTGGGTTTGGTTTTTTTGCATACACAAATGGATCTGTACTGATATGCCCTTGCAAATTTATTCCTTACATCTATTCTGGAAAAATGAAATCTTCATAATGATGTTTATCTATTCTTTGCTGTGAGGTTCTACAAGAGGTGTGGTT
The DNA here is from genome assembly GCA_013396675.1 of Eubucco bourcierii. Lineage (NCBI taxonomy): Eukaryota > Metazoa > Chordata > Aves > Piciformes > Ramphastidae > Eubucco > Eubucco bourcierii. The sequence goes on from VWZE01002424.1 coordinate 383,331, forward strand.
TTTGGGGTTTTTTTTGCTTAATGAGTCCGATAGGTGATTAGCAGACTTGACAGACATTGCACCATGAGGGTGGTGGAACACTAGAACAGGTTGCCCAGGGAGGTGGTTGGGGCCCATCCCTGGAGTTTTCAAGATGAGGCTCGATGGGGCTCTGGGCAACCTGATCTAGTTAAGGACGTTGCTGCTGATTGCAGAGGGGGATGGAATAGCTGACCTTTGGAGGTCCCTTCTAGCCTGGAGCATTCTATGAGTCTATGATTTCAGTGAAAGGGGAGCTTTGATTATTACAAGCTTCTTGGTGGGGGAATGCACAATGTTATTTCTAATTTTGAAAATTAGAACTACTGGTGCGTGTCCAGTCAGCCGTGTGTATGTAAAGAACAACAAGATTCTGTGTTAATCTTCTGCACTGTGATTTAATTGACATCAGATGTCTAAGAGTATGAATTCTAATAAACTAAATGACCAGAAAAATCATGAGATACTTTAGGATTTCTGCCTGTCCTAAGGAAGAAAACTGGTGAAATAACTGAAGCCAGACTCAGGTGCAAGTGACACAGAGTTGAAGGGAAAGGGATTGAGCAGAAAGACAACTCTAATGGATGATACTCATTTGCTTGCAAAACAGTTGTTTTCAGGGATTTCTTAGCAGCTTCCCAGAATTTCTGTGCTGCTAAGAAGGCAAATACAGATTTGTAACTCTGAGAGGCATTAGTTCCCTCTCAGATAGTGATGTAGGGAGCAGAGACATTTCGAAGTGCACCCAGAGCTGTTTCTTGCAGGATAGGGTCCTGTGAGCCAGTGGACAGGATCTGGGGAAAGGCATCTCCAGGGTATTTGGGAAGAAAGAGTGGTTTGATGATAGATAGCACTGCATGGACTAGTTGAAATCTCCGTGAGCGAAGTCCCCTGTGTGCAGGAATCTCTGGGAGATGGTCCAGGCCTTGATGGAGAGCACTAAGCAATGTGAAAAATGTCTAGACAGTCTGTCTCAGCATCTCCTCTCCCCTCGTTTGGAAGAGAGGGATTGCTGCCAGCCTTGTGTGATATCACTATTCAGGTCCTCCAAAGCACTTGCCAAACACCTTCTGTAGATAGATGAGGACCTGATGTTTCAAATATAAAATAATCCAGTTAAGTATCTCCTGAGGTGGGAAAGTCTTGAACTTTCCTGTTATCTTACCAAGCAGCAGCAGAAAACCTTCTGTCTTTCCTTCGGTAGTTAGCTATTGTTAAGTTAAACCTCAGTAAAAATATTTTCACGGTGAAAAAACACAGAAAAACCTAGCTGAAAGGTTCTGACTCCTGTTTGAGCAAGCTGCAGAGTACGATTCACACTTGAAATTTCAAGCTGATTAACATTTTCTAGCCCCGTAATGTTTGGTATGGAAATGAAAATAAATAATTTTTCAGGTGAGAGTTGTTTCCTTGAACAATTAAAAACCTTGGGAGAAGGGAAATGTGAGAAATTCTTGAGTATAAAAGAAAGGAAAACCTCAAAATCTTATTTTGCTTTCTGGTTGGCTTTCAGACATCGACGAGTGTTTACAGAACGGCCGTATCTGTAATAACGGGCGATGCATCAACACAGATGGCAGTTTTCACTGCGTCTGTAACGCTGGCTTTCAAGTGGCAGCTGACGGGAAAAACTGTGAAGGTAAGACTTTTGTGGAGTTGTTATCAGCAATTACAGATGCAAGAGGTTATTCACATCAATGAAAAAGAAAAGAACCTCTGTTTTGGGGGAGAGGGAACAAGGAATCAAATTTCTAAATACCTTTTGCTGTATCTGGGAGGGCAAGTAAACTGCCTTTTGCAGCCAGTTCTGGAGCCTTGGCTTGGCAATCTTTACCGGGATGTCTGTCCAGCAGGAGAAATAGCACATACCACCAGCACGAAATGCAGTGTCTGTGTCGGGAGTGGTACATTTCAAATGGGAGCACAAGTCACATGCTGCCTGATTTTACTGTGTGTTTAACAGCATGCTTTATGGGATCTTACTGGGTGACTAGCAATGTGGTTTATGTAGATTCAGTCTGGTCTGACCCGTAAAAACTGCTTTAGGAAAAATTTGTAAACATAATTGATGTGTTCCTACCTCCCAGACCTTTAGTAAAGGGGAGAAAAAGAAGAATGTTCTTTATCATGCTTCCCAAGGTCTTTGGGAGGTTTCCCAATGATCTCTTCATACGTTAAAGGAATTTCAAGCACTGTTCTTAGAAACATTTTTGGCAGAATATTATCTCAGTGATTCAGCTCGAAGCCTTAATGCCAAAATTCTTGGTTGGGATAGATACACGATTTTTTTTTTTTAAATCATAAATTATTTTTGTCTGACTTAGCCTGTAAGTAAAAAGAAAACACACTATGTCTAGAAGTGTAATTTCTGTCCAAGACAGCTGCAATATTAAGAAAAATAGCACGATTCTGAATATATTGTAATGTCATTATGATCCAGTGATTTTATGTGCTGGTAGTGATTCTGTTAATCCTTGGTAGAGACAGACATTTTAAGACTCGTTTTTTCCTGACCCTTTTTTACATACAGTTTAGCACTATAAGCTGCTTTTTAAATATCTTCTTATGAAACTATATTGACTAAATGTATTAGGAAATGAACATATTTTGGAAAAAAAACCCTTAATTCTTGTTTCTTCCTTTCCCACCAAATACCATGTGCTAATAAGAACCAAGACATCGACAGTCTGGTAAAACATTTTTAATTCCATTGCATATGTTGCCAGAATGTCTGTTGCATCCACTTATGAAACAGTTTCATCTCTGGCGTGTAATGCATTGAGTTTTGTTCTTAGGAATACATGTGAACACACACTAATCAGGAAAGGCCATGGCATTGTGCCATACTTTAATGTAGCTGTGTATAGTCCTTTAGATGAAACTTGTAAATAGTGCAGGGTTGTTTTGATCTGGCATCCAAAACTGATTTCATTTGTGCCAGGACAGAATGAAAACTAAGAGGATATAAAAGCTTACTCAAACCAAACACAGAATTCTCAGGACTTGCCTTTTATTTTTATTTTTTCATGCGAGTAACTAACTTCATGCTACACCATTAAGTCAGAAGGTGAATAATGCTAGTATGAAGCTGAGATTAGTAACTATCCTCCTATGTGACCTGTCAGGCTGAATGTGGGGAAAGGGCAGATTTTATTTTAAATGGAAGTTGATGATGAAAGTACCCACAGAATGTGCATGCTTGAGCATAGTGCTGGAAATTCTCCTATGTCATAAATCTTAGGCTCATCCAAAGGAAATGTGGGGAGTTTTAACTCCCAGCACAAATGCCCACTCCTCCCCTTTAAGGTCTTCATAACAACATAAAATTGTCTTTACCATTCCAAGTAGGAGGCTGCTTCTAACCTGGCTTCTATTTACATCAAGATTGCAAATTCTCTTCAATTACATGCCTTTCTCTCACTTTTTAATGTTTTTTTTCCAACTGGCAGTTATTAATCTTTCCAGTTTCTCATCTGTTTTTCATTCTCTTTGCTCTTTCTGGATGCATACCTTGATATCTTAGTGTTTCATTATGAAAAAAACAACAACAAAAGAACAACAGAGTAGTTGCTTTGCCCCATCTTCTAAGAGAGTGCAGTATGTCTCATATGTTTGATACACGTCTGACAACTAGGGGAGAAATAATTTTTCATCTTTTTGGCTATAGCTAGTAAGAGTTCTTTTACATAAACATTATGAGCATTATGTCTATTGTGTTGGTTTTCAGATATGGATGAATGCAGCATAAGGAATATGTGCCTCAATGGGATGTGTATCAATGAAGATGGCAGTTTTAAATGCATTTGTAAACCGGGTTTCCAGTTAGCATCTGATGGACGGTATTGCACAGGTGAGGACAATAAATTATGTGTCCCAAAACCTTATTTCTTTACAGCAATCCTTGAGGACAAGAAATGGTTCTCATCAGGTGTGCCTTTTTAATCAGCTAGAATATTTGTCGTTGTGCAAGACATTACTCTCTCTTCTCCACAGTATTGAGCAACCATCCTAGCCAGCCACTGGGAAGTACTCTTTGATCAAGGACTGTGTGATCTGAGTTAAACGCCAGGGTTTTTTTGCCTGTGAGATCTTCTGCAATTTGACTCCAGTATGTCTCACTTTTTCTGTTTGGCCTTCTCAAGTTTTCTGCCTTTGGCCACCAAAACATCCTGGCTCATTGCCGCTTTTGCATTTTTCTTCCATTCCTGCCTGGATGTTTCTAGTCAGTACAGCATCTCTGAGGAGTGCCCAGCACCCTGTATGACAGATACAGACATGAGTACCACAAGATTGTCTTTTCCATTTGCTGCACTAGCTCAGCAGTAATTCCCTTGTGGGAGATGCTGCAATGTTCTAGTTGGCTGTTGTGTCATCAGAATTGTTTTTCAGTTCCATCAAGAACTGGAAGTTTTATCTATCTTCATGTTTCAACGAGTTTCATAGGCACAAGGCAGAAGTCAAAACAAATGCTGGGACAACTTACTTATCATTTTTCTTTTGAAAAAATTAAGATATTTTAACTCTTGGAATGCAGACAGGGTAATTCTTACACTTGGCAAATGAAAAAAAAGTCACACAGGATTACACCACAGCATCTTGTCAACTGATAGCAGACGTAAATGTGTGAATAAATGATTTGGTTTTGAGTTGGTGACATGAAAGATAAATTCAATTGATTTGGATTCTGTTGCTTCTTGAGCACTGTACCAGTCTTAGATTTGAACTTCATGGTGTCTAGACTTAGACTTTAGATCCAAATCAGGCCAATAAATTTGATAAAACATCTGGAACTTCTCTTAACATTTGGTAACTTTTGCACTAACTATGCAGGACAGCACTACTCAGCCTGCAGGTAGGGGAATCAGGCATTTCTTAGAGAGATGATCCCCATTCTTACTTTATAATGGGGTTGTTTGAATTTGGAGAATGATTTATTTAGTTTCTGTGATGCAGATCCATGCAAGTGTTACCCTAGCTGAACAGCTAAGGGCTGTGTTAGCTGCAGCTTTCACGGATTGCAAGCAATCGGCTTTACTTCTGTTCTTAGCTGTTTTCCAAGTGATAGGCTTTGCCAGGGCTGATTTTCCACCTGGTCTCTGTATAAGACAGCAGAAGGACTTGGTCTCAGAATTGACAAAGAAGAACTTGGTGACCATCACATCTTGGCACACCAGCCTTTCTTATTCCCAAAGACCACTGGCTGTTCTGTCTGTTGTTAGGAGGGCTGTGACTCAACTGATGCCCAAATGCTTAATTTTTGCCTGGAGCATCTTTTGTTTGTTTCTTTCTTTTTCTCTTCTTTTTTTTTTNTATGTACTGAAATGCCATCCAAGAAGATGGCATGTAAATTGCTTCAGACTACTTAAAACCCCAAAACCCAACGATACTCAACTTCATGGCCTCTGTTATATGTGTCCTGGCTAAACAGAAGTATGGACACAACCAAAAAGGGGGTTTCTGGCTGTAGAGAAATGTTACTTTTGTGCATCAAAGGAAGAATAGTTGAAAATTATCCAAAATTGCAGGCATCTCAACTGATTCCTACTGGAAGTTGGAACAGCTCTTACAGTATAATGAAGGATTTCTCCCACTGCTTTTCAACGCTTATGGGAAAGCCTTTTTCTCTATGAATGTGCATGCAAGCATTCATTATGTGTTAAGATTGCTATTGGGTCAAAATCAAACCAGATTTTGAGACTTTGACACCCAAATTGCACTTTCCCCCAACTTCTTATTTGTGCCTTTTTTCCACTTGCAAAAATTATCCTGAAATAATTCCCAGGAATGTAGTGTCTAGAGAGAGCACAACTCTGGTAAATGTCTCCAGTTACCCAAAGTTTAAAAGACCAATCTTTAGTAAAATATTTTCCAGTATATTTTAATGTTTATTCCTATCCAGTTCTTTCTGTGTACACCACATGAAGAGAGTAAATAACTTCTGTACTGCAGAAGGGTTAGCCTTTGACATACTCCTTGTTCACACTGCATATACCAAATTTGTTTGTCAAGTGAATGCATTAAGATCTTACAGAGACTTAAACTCTGCGCTGGTGCTTGGACATGCAGTCAGTGCTCATGCATATTGGGAATGTGCGTGTGCACTAACTGACATTTCTGCAGCAAATTGACTACCTCTCTGAGCAGTTTTGATAGACAATTGAACATGTGTTTTTGCCAAACTCTTTAGAGTATCAGGAAAGTAATATAAGAATTGCAGTGTGTAACACATTGCTCCTATAAATGTTTCATTTGATGCAGTCTAAACTGAATTCTGAGCTATTAAAAAGAATTTCTAGCTCAAAGTTATATGTACAATATACTGCAATTCACTCTTGGTTCCATATAATTGGAATTTAAGTATAAGTACAGGGCATATGCTTGGCTGTCTGGTGAAAAATTCCGCTCAGATTTTAAGAAGTAACATGCCAAAAAAGAATGTTACACCGTAGTCTTGTGTATTCCCCTTAATACAAGGCATACTTATTCACCATTAACTTCACTCACTGCTGATTTCCTGATGTTTTTTCAGAAGTACTTAAATCACACAGGCAGAGGTTTAAAGCATTATTTCTGTTTCATACATTGTTTTGTCTTAGACCAAACAGGAATTCCCCAAATTGAAAACTATTGCAAGGCTACTGGAAGTAGCAGTTTAATAGTCTGAGTAAAATTTTCCTGGTTAAAATTAGAAGACTCAGTGTACCCAGCTAGCACTTCTGAGCAAACTAAGCAAAAAAGGCAAAAACACTCCTTGGACATGGAGAATAAGTCCAGGTTGAGGTGTTCTGGTGAAAGTCATGAAAAATAGTATTTTTGAGGTTGTCCAAATAGCAACTTTTACCAAAGAGAGCAGAGCCTGGTCAGGGTTAGACCCAGGTCAAAGCAGAGGCTTTTTACTCCATCTTTCCTGGAGCCAGGTTTCCAACTGATCTGTGCAATCACAGATCCACTTTAGCTTTATATAAAACATCTATAACAGTATTTTCAGTACATGTGCAAAAGAAAATTAATTGCACATTTCACCCCTTACTAACTGACAGAATATTTTTAAAAAGTCAACTACAGAAAAAGGAAACAAATTAACTTTGCCTTTCTGTTAATAACCTTAAAAAAAGGGAAATTGGTTGTTTTGGTTTTTTTTCTTTTAGAAGAGCTTGTATGTGCTAAATGAGTTCAATATTGCCTAGCAAAATAACCATCTACACTGTTAAATAGTACGGCCACATTGTGAAAACCTAAAGTCTGTTTTTACTTCCACTGAGTAAGGACTAAATTTAAAGTGGGAAACAGATTTAAGGTTTGTCTGAAGTAGAACAAAAGATTGCAGGATGAAATAGAAATTAATTGAGCCCATGTACTTAAATATAACATCTATTTTAAAATGCAGTTTGAAAAAGGAATCTTGGATCATACAAGCTATGTTTTATGCCAAACAACACAAACTAAGTAAAACACAGAGGTGTTTCACTCTCAATTTGCCCTTTTAAGGTCAGAAAAAAGGAAATTGTCACACACACTGTCTCTTGTATATATTATGGAGAGTTGTTATGAAGTGATTATTTTATAAAGGTTATACGTACTTCCAAACAATATTTTGAACACTCCTTTTTTTCATCACTTATAAAATGGTGGCATCCTTTATGTCTAGGGAATGATCTTGCTGTTAACAGGGTATGCAGCCTATATACGTTTAAAATTAACATCCCTCTGTGATAACCTGATACCATAAGACTTCATTCTTGTATTTTCTTGCTGAGGTTGATGTTGTTCCATGTACAACTGCTGGGCAGAGAGAGCACCTTGTGCTCAGCAATTGCTCAGCGTTCAAATCATTAACAAATTCCTTTCAGGACTTCAGTGCTGTCTCTCCATTGAAAGTTTATCAATGGGGCTGTAATGAGCATCTGACAGGGAAACTCAATTGTCATGTAGGTCACAAGAGAGGCACTGCATGCAGGGAGGGTCTGACTGCGGAGGTTCAGATACACTTCTGAAGGAACCCGCAGACAGACAAGGGGAAATACTTTGGTGGCCCTGTGAAGGCATCTCATAGTGGGGTTGAAAGACTCAATTTGCTATCTGGACTGAGTTCCTCAAACTGGTTTCTTAACAGCATGAACAAACCATTAATGTGGAAAAGGAATGCCCTGCAGAAGTCCTTTGTCTTAGCAGTCACAGCTTCCTCCCGATTATGTTTTTTGCTTGAATGACCCTTAAATTGGAATATGTACCTCTTGTGAACAAGTTAGAAAAAGCTAGTCTCTTTTTCACTGTCCAAGGAGAGCAAATTGTTTTTGTTTCATTTATTTCTCCTGAAACCTACATTTTCTTCTTCCATTGCACAGAATTAATTAATCATTATTCCCCATAAAACCTTTACTCAAACTAATTTCCATGTAGACTTGATATTTTTCTATAGGATGCATTGAAAAACGCAAGTTTCAGCCAGGCATTGAGCACTATGCAATTTAATTCTTAATAAAGCTCATTCTGTTCTCCAACAGACATCGATGAGTGTGAGACAGCTGGAATATGCATGAACGGGCGCTGTGTGAACACTGATGGCTCTTTCAGATGTGAATGCTTCCCGGGCCTCGCAGTCGGGCTGGATGGACGCGTCTGTGTGGGTAAGACGTGCTTGATGTGTGGCAAGTCACAAGTGACAAATGTTAAGGCAGTAAATTTGGCCTGATGGACAGATCAAATTCGAATGTAGAATTTGCCATGTTCTCATGGATTGATGGGTTCTAGTTATAATGGATGCTAATAGCTCTGGGATAGTTACTTTAATAGCTCGATTTTGTAGAATCATAGAATAGTAAGGTTGGAAGGGGCCTCAAGGATCATCTAGTTCCAACCCCCTACCATAGGCTGGGACACCTCCCACTAGTACAGGTCACTCAAGGCCTCATTCAGCCTGGCCTTGAACACCTCCAGAGAGGAAGCAGCCACAACCTCCCTGGGCAACCTGTTCCAGTGCTCTTTTTCTTCTTACCCTTTGCATTTAAAGGGGAAAATGTGTGACCAAATCACAAGGTCAGGCAGACTATACAGCACAGTGCTGTTGGAGGTGAGCAGTGCTGTATTAGTTTTGAATAGGTGAGAATTTGCCCCATTTCTGTCAGTGTACAAGTTTTCGTTTGTCACTAAGCTTAAAGATTTAATCACACTTCCACCTGTTCTTAAAGTGGAACATAGTAGGTTTTCCACTTTTGCCCGTTTCTCTAGAAGTAAAAGATGTATGAGGGTTTTTTTAAAATTTTAATGTATCTGACAACTGTTACTGTCCAGTTTCTGAAAAGTGAGAAGCATTAACCCTGGACTTGAAAAGGCAAACATTTAAAAGTATATGTTTTGTAATAGCATTTCTGACTTTTTCTTTGTTTTTTTACAAATGAAGTAAGTTTACTTTTTTAAAAGGACAATATATTTTTTGTCTTTTCCTTATGCAAGTTATTCTCTCGTTCTGCCTTTTTCAGGTACAAAATGAAAATAAAAGCCTTAGTGGGCTTTATTAAGGGTGTCGCACCAGCAGAAATTTTAATCCTAGAGAATCAGAGACAACTAACAAGATTGGGAGGGGGAGAGAAAATTCTTGTTAAAATCGAATCACTTCTCTGGCTTTGAAGATAAAGTAAATAGTACAGTTTGTTTTTTTTCCAGAAGATTTAAGATATGCTTGGTTGTAGCTTTGAGGTCCTACTGCTGGGCCTGTCAAGTGACAAGGAAGCAATGTCCCTGTCACATGCAGCAACTTTGTCCCTTTTTCCCATGGCTTCATGCTAATTCAGGGTTAAGTATTGATTGTTCCCCCAAGTAATTCACTTACCCATATGAAGTTGTTAAATGCAGTAAAATAGTTTGCATGTCTCAACCCAGGAGTATGAGGAAGAAAAATTTCCTCTCCCAAGCAAAGTTAGGATGTTGGTGGGTGAAAAGGGTGGTGAAATGGTGGAAAAGGTTTTGTTTTGATGGCTGTTTTACAGTGCTTATGGCACCTTACCTATCTTTAACACTTGCTGTAATCTGTAGCAGTATAACTGGTGGTGGCAGGACTAAGAGTGATTTCTTTCTCAGATACACACATGCGAAGCACCTGCTATGGGGGCTACAAGAGAGGACAATGTGTGAGGCCGTTAACTGGTGCAGTTACGAAGTCAGAGTGCTGCTGTGCCAGCACTGACTATGCCTTTGGGGAGCCTTGTCAGCCCTGCCCAGCACAAAATTCAGGTATGGCATCTGTACATGTTTTAATCCAAGCTTTCTGTTGATAAACTGTTTTTACAAAAGTCTTAATACTGCCCCTTAAATCAGGAGTGTTAATTTGCTGTATTTTGAGGAATCTCTGTACATGTTTTAATCCAAGCTTTCTGTTGATAAACTGTTTTTACAAAAGTCTTAATACTGCACCTTAAATCAGGAGTGTTAATTTGCTGTATTTTGAGCAGTCTGCCATTTTGCCTGTTGGAAGAGTAGAGAGAGAGTTTTTTGAGGCAACAGTAAATGCCAATTTTTTTTTTTTTTTTTTTTTTTTTAAGTATAAGAGGTCCTTGATAGGCTGTGAGCTCCAGAAGACACTCCAGCTAAATGAGAGTTAAAGATGAGCTAAACTTACAGAAAAACTCCTCTTTCTTGGGGTCTTTGAATGTGTATTTTGAGCAAGAACTCGAACACATGAGTTCTGGAGAATCTTGCTGTGATCATGTTACAGCTCATTTGTGCAGGAGTACCAGCATGAAGTTTATGTCTGTTCCTAAATGCCTCAGTTAACCATGTGAAGTTTTTACTTCACATGCAAATTGCAAATCTGCTAAAATGTTTCACAGGTTCAGAAACTGTGAGGCTATTAATGTTTTTAGAGTAATTGAAAGGCATGTTACTTCATTCACATAGTTAATTGACATATTGTAAATGATGACACTGGAAGCAATGAGCTAAGAAAGAATATTCCAGTAAATATTTTAATATTTTTCCAGCTGAATACCAGGCTCTGTGTAGCAGTGGGATTGGCATGACTACAGGAGGAAATGGTAAGATCACTTCAAACTGTAGCAGTTCTAAAAGTGTTAATTTGGTATCCTTGATTCGTTAAACATGCTGGTAGGGATGATGGCAGCAAAGAATGGGAGGAAGGCTTATTGAAGTGGCTGTTTGCAACACAATAGAATAATTTTGGAGGAAATGAGTGGATCATACCATTTCAGTAGTGTATGCCGTGGAACATGAGTGAGTGCTGTTACAAAATACTAGCAAAGTCACGAGTAGTGTTATTACCTATAGGGTTTAGAAATCATATATCTAACTTATGCTTGCACATTTCAACTGAAATAATTCTGAAGAATAAAGCTGTGTTGAGCACTGAACTTCCTCACACTTTCATCTGTCAAAAAGGCCAGACTGACACAGTTTAGTTAATTGCAGAGAAGGAACAAATTTTTGCAGTAAAAAGTTTGTACTTGTAGAACTGTGAAACTGATAATTCTAAGTTGGCCAATCCTCACTAGTAGATTTGATGGCATAGAGAGGGAAAAGCATTCAGAAAGAGGGGGATGGTCGTGCTTTGGAGAGTGATAGCACCTGGAAATGCTGAGTGAATCAGAAGATACAGGTGTGTATCAGGAGTACTTGTGCCTTTCTGAATGTAAAGCTACAATTTAACATCCCAGTTATTATCTGCAGTTGTAAGTCTCGTAAATGTCTGTGGACTAGAGATGTTTTTAAATTAGTATGAAAGGAATGCTTTCTTCTATGGAGTGTGAATATTTAGGTATGGATTCCTTAATCGAAATTACATGATTATAAATATAGAGCAGTCAATGTTAGTGATATCGAAATGATATATTTTTCTTATTCTAAAAATTAACCTTCACAACCCTTCAACAACTGACTCTGGTTTGTTGTTGTTTGTTTGGTTTTTTGTTTGTTTGTTTTTGTTGTTTGTTTGTTTTTATTTGTTTGTTTGTTTAATCTTTATGTAGATATTAATGAGTGCTTACTGGATCCTGATCTCTGTCCAAATGGAAGGTGTGAGAATTTGCATGGAACATACAAATGTTTTTGTGACCCTGGATATGAAGTGGATTCAACTGGGAAAAATTGCATTGGTATGAAGCGTCTCAGTTCTCATTTTGAAGTTTGGTGTTTGCTTTTATCCTCTTTCACCTTATCTTCAACGTTTCATCAGATCCACTACCTGCTTTTTTGGTACCGTTGCAGACATAATTTCCAAAACTGATTAGAAATTTCTTCTGGTTCCCTGTTATTTGTGACCATTTTATTACCGATTGATGTTGTAGTAGTATTATGTTTTGACTTAGCACTGTGTTAGCACTTATCCCCAAAGTATTTATAAAGAATCATTATATCCTTTTGTGGCGTAAGCTGTTCAAATCCACACTTTCAGTATTTCCATGAAAGCAGAGACCGCAACCTTCTCTTAAAAATGAGTGGTCTGACCAGTATGCAGTGTTCTGCTAAGTTCTGACCAGTGCTTTGTGTAGTGGTGCCAACAGTTCTCCATTGTCCCAGGAAATATCCTGTCTAAACTGATTGTTGAGTGCATTAGTCTTTTCTCAAATCCATGTTCTATTTTGGAATCGAAGTCAAGCTATAATTGTTTTCTTGATAGCCTTCAACTGATGAGATTTGACTTACAGCATGTTACTGTTACTGGTCTCTAATTGCAAGGTTTTGTATGCTGGTGATTATATTTCATGTTATTTCTCTCATTCACATTGTCAAGATTAATTTAGTCTTGCATGATTCTCTGAATTGCTAGTAACTTCCATCTTGGTGTTGTCCATATTTTTTAATCTCATTAATTATTTTTTTCTGCACTGTAATGAGTATTTTATAGGACCAGTCCCAAGACTGATCCCTGAAATGCGTTACTAATATCTCTTTCCATCATGATTTAGTGTGCCCTACTGTAATCTCTCCTTCAGCCAGCTCTGGAACCATCTTAAAGTTCTTAAATTCCTTCCTGTTATCTCTAGCTTACATAATAATTTTATTTGGGTTCTGTATTCTCTACTTAAACCTAAATAGCTTAAGTCATCTGTGTTATTTCAGTCTAAACTATCCACTATCTCATTTAAAAAAACAGCAAGGGTTGATCTGTCTTTGATAAAAGTCATGCTGTAATTATACCATTTTCCCATTTGCTTCTTTGGCTTTAATTATCCATGTCCCATTTCAATGTCTGCCCATAGCTTATGGCATACCTTCTTTGCTCCCCATCCATCTGTGAGTTTTCCAGCTGCTCCCCAGCCCACCCTGTTGCAACCCACATCCATGCACTGTCACAGCTGTTTCCCATTCTTCCGTAATGTTCCACCTGGCCCTCTCTCAACTTTTCTGAACTCCTGTGAAGCTTCCCACATGGTCTGCTTTATTCTGCAGATCTCCCTGCTTTCTGTAGCACTTGTGCTGTTCCCAGCTGCTGCACTGACCCTCTGAGTCTTCTCAGCTTCCTGAGTCATCAGAACTTCTCTGAACAGTTTCTGAGGCCTCTCTGACTTAGACAGTTGTTCCTGTCTGCCCTTGTTGTCTCTCCTGGTCTTCATGTGCCATTTGTGGACCACAGCCATCTTCTTGCAACTTCTGTAATGACCACTGATGTTTCAAGGATTTCCTAAAGGCTCTTGAAATTTATCATTAACATTTCTATTTAAATTTTCACCTCTGTAGCAAGAGTAGACTTGCATCAACTTCGTTAACTGTAACAACTAAGACAATTCAGAGCCAGACTGGAAAAAGTGGTGATTTAAAGACCAGGATGACCAACAAATCCTTCCAAACCAATCCTCTCATATCTTTCATGACTGTAGGGGATGCTGTGCAGGGAATCAGAGACTGCATAGACCTATTCCACAATATAAGCAAAAGAATAATTAAGATGTTAATTTTACTCTTGGTGACATCTGTGTGATTTGAATTCATGTAACTATTATTATTTCCATTATTTAAATGACGCTTTTCATGAAGAAGGAAAGTGCAGTAAGTGGAATCTCTAGTGCTAGTTTATTTAGAATGGTAATTTCCATTCAAAATAATTCCAGTCTTCTTATCTACTGAAAGAATCTATAAATCTTTTTGGTGTCTTTGAAAAACTTCAACTTTTGTGTCTAAGTATCCTCTCTTTGTTTCTCTCTCTGTCCCTGTTTTGTGTCTTTGTTCTCTCTAAATACTCCAGATTCAATGAAATGTTGATGTTGGGAGTGAAATCCTGTCCTGGCTTCTATTCCAGAACTGTTTTCTTTCTTAAAAAGTTCTTTATTTCCTCTTTAGACATCGATGAATGTGCACTGAACATGCTTCTTTGTGACAATGGGCAATGCAGAAATACCCCTGGAAGTTTCACCTGCACCTGTCCGAAAGGATTTGTATACACTCCTGAACTAAAGACGTGCGAAGGTAACTGGTAACATTTCATCCATTTCATCTGCTTGGACTGTGCCAGAAATACTTGATATTTTCATGAGGATAAAATGTGTAGAACTTAAAAAAAAAAAAAAAAAAAGGAAAGAAATTATCTGGGGATTGGTTAGATAACCTAATGGAATAGCTCGTATTAGGTCTGTACTAGCACTTCTTCTCAAACTGCTACCAATGGACTGAGAAAAACTTGAGAAGGACCAAATCTTACAAATCTTTTACCTTGTGTTGAGAACAGAGACAGGGCCTAATCTGAACCCTTTTTGAGCCCAGACAGGATGTGTATCAGATCATTTAAACTATGTGGTCCATCACCACAAAGCAAGGCGATACATAAGTATTACTCAAAAGTTAGATGGTGCTTCCAAGTTCAGTGTTCTGACATGTTAGTGTGTCTTTAGGACACATGCTTCTGTTGTGAAGAGTTTCATAACAGAAATCCAGAGTATCAGGAAAACTGCTCATGAGGAAAACTTATTCCATTTTTTCCTAAGCTGAAAAAGGCCGTATGTATTTTTGTTAATGCTTCCTGACACTAATAGAAGCGTGTTTCTCTTCTAGATATTGATGAGTGCGAATCTAACCCTTGTGTTAATGGGGTGTGCAAAAACACACCAGGCTCTTTCGTTTGTGAATGTTCTCCTGAAAGTACTTTGGATCCAACCAGAACCATCTGCATAGGTATTTATTCTTCTGAAGATTCTGTGTTTGCCCAGTGACATAGAAACACTCTACACCATTTTGAGAAGATGTTTTAAAATCACTTTTGTGGGTAAATTTAGTGTAAAACTTTACAAAAGAAATGTTAAGAAAGTCTTTGTTTTCACCTTAATAATTGTTGGTACATAAAGTGTGAGTAGCCCTTGGGAGCATGGCATGCTTCCATGTCAAATCTGAAACAGAGATGACTTTTTTTTGTAACAGGTACAAAAATGTTAACACTACTTCTTCAAGACTGCTCACACACTTTGAACTCCTTCTGCATGAGGAGTGGATTTGTTTTCATTAATAACATCAAGAAATGTCAGTTTTCTGTTTAAGATGGAACTTGAGTTAGTTATATGCAGTCCAGATCAGCTGCAGAGCAGCCACACACAGTGCTGTGATTTGAATAATCTATAGATGCATAATTTCTTCCCTTACATAATTTGGAGAGACAGTTAATTTATAGCTGTTGCCTAGTCAGTGAGGAAAATTGTGGAATCATCTTATCTTTGGCTTTCAGAGGGCTGGAGCAGCTCTCCTATGAGGACAGGCTGAGAGAGTTGGGGCTCTTCAGCCTGGAGAAGAGAAGGCTTCGAGGAGACCTTCCAGTATCTGAAGGGGGCCTGCAGGAAGGCTGGGGAGGAATTATTTACAAGGTCTTGCAATGACAGGACAAGGGGCAATGGGTTTAAACTGGCAGAGGGAAGATTTAGACGAGATGTTAGGAGGAAGTTCTTTGCAGTGAGGGTGGTGAGACACTTGCACAGGTTGCCCAGGGAGGTTGTGGCTGCTCTCTCCCTGGAAGTGTTCAAGGCCAGGTTGGATGAGGCCTTGCATGACCTGTACTAGTAGGAGGTGTCCCTGCCTATGACAGGGGTTTGGAACTAGATGACCCTTGAGGTCCCTTCCAACCTTACCATTCTATGATTCTATGATCTCCTGTCACTCCCTGTATGGGAAGATCAGATATCCAGACCAGGGAATCTGATTAATGGAAGATTTAGAAAGGTTTCATGCCTACCCTGTTCTCCTGCTTGTGCTGCTAATCCGAGCAATAATAAATACAGTGACTTTGGAATGGTGTTGAGCTATTCTTTGTTAAGATGAATAAACTAGAGTTTGCAAGGGCTCTTTGCTGGGATGATTTCAGGCTATACTTCAGCACAGAGAAAGATAAATTAAGAGCTTTTAAAATAAGTTCAGCTCTGATATGGTAAATTGTAATAAAAAGATGGTTCTTTATATGGTTAAATGCAAGTGTGTTTGCCAATATGTTAATGTATCCGGCTGAACTATCTGCATGACAGTACACTGGGGTTTTTCCCAAACAGAAACGGTCAAGGGCACCTGTTGGCAGAACATAGTGGATGGAAGATGTGAAATAAATATCAATGGAGCAACTCTGAAGTCCCAGTGCTGTTCCTCACTGGGTGCTGCTTGGGGAAGCCCATGTACACCATGTGAACGAGGTAACACTGTTCATTTTCCTCAGGAACTTAGAATTTTTTTCTTATTCTGAATTTGGTCCAGATTACTGTCATAGAAAGTCAGGCACAGACTAGACAAATAACTTTATTTACTTCGTTATCAAGTGCTTATTCAGTCGAAAAAAAGAGAAGTTTTAGTATTTGAGAGGTAGCATGTAGCTATAGAAAGTTCTAACTGGATTTTCTAGTAAACAGTTTATAAGTTTCAATTACGCAGAGAAGGGACCACACCTACAGTCTGTAACTTGCAGCATTACTTTAGCATAGTTTGTCATAATTAGTGATCTAGAGTTCCTAATGATGTAGCAATAGATGCAGGTTCCCCAGAGCTCCCAAGAAAATGTTTGGAACAAATGGTGTGGTAATGGAGGGAGGAGAGGGAGTAGCCCTTGTTATTATACTCTGTAGATTAACTGATGTCCTAAAGAATCACATAGTTAGTCAAGAAATGGGTTGAGGTCTCTGCATATTCACTTGATAATTAACCTGAACTGTGGGATAAACTGGAAACACAGAGATGAGCTGATGAATGCAAAAATGTGTGTGTGGTGTTATTTCTGTATGCTGAAAGCTAATTTGTTTAAATCTTTGGTTAAAATCATTCTGTTTATCTTAGCAGAATTCATCTTCACCCATCCATGTTAAGTAGGGTTGTAATGTGCTGTGATCAAGTTAAATGAATTAATTGATTTGAATGAAGCAAGAATCATAGAACCACTTTTTAGGTTAGCTATCTGAAGAACATGGGAAGCAAAAGAAGATAATGTCTGACACTTTATGTAGTTTATGCAGTTGCCCCATCTTATCTCTTTATTATTTCAGAAAATACTGAGGTACTGTCTAAGCGATCAGACTTCTCATAGCAATAAACTCTAGATCATATTTCACATGATCAGTTTTGCACAATAAGGTAATGGTGAATTTTGGGACTGTGACATTTTAAAAGTTCATTTTTGTTTGTTTTACAGACCCAATATGTCAAAAGGGATATTCAAGAATAAGAGGAACATTGTGTGAAGGTATTTATTGTTGCTTTTCCATAAATCAGAGCTTGAATGAAAAAAATGCCAATGTTTTGATTTGAGTGGTTAATTTAACAGAGAGGAACACTATGCCAAATTCTTGCCTCCTGTAGTTCCATTGACTTGATTAGAGTTATGTCAGGGATGAATTTGATTTCAGTTTGTTTAACATTCCTGCATACACACAGTTCATCTCAAAGTACACACTTGCAAATACAGTGTCTACCAGTATATGGAGGTGGTTCTCTCTCCAAATGCTGTTAATTCTGTTGGCTATTTGAGCAGTGTATGTACCTTATTTGTAAGACATACCGTTACTGATACAGCAGCATGAGAAGCCACTACTACACATTAGAAAAAGAATACTTCAAGAATAAAAGTGTTTTGGGGGTCTTTTTTTTTTTCCTTAACTTTGGCTTTCTTCCATTCAACATTATATGAAACCAGACACATTCCAAAGAATAGTTTTGTTGTCTTATTAAAAAAAAAAAAAACAAAAACAAGCAAAACCAAACAAACAAAGCCAAAATAACAAACCCAAAACCAACCAAACAAAAAAACCCCAAAAACCAGACAACAGTACTCACTTAACTTTGGTTAAAAAAAAGGTTAAAGATTTTTGTTTAATGTGTAGCTTTTTTCTTGGTATGAGATGACTCTATACTATTCTGTGAGAAATGAAGGTCCCACCCTATTTCAACTTCATTTGAATTGATCTGAACCCCTGGAAAAGTACTGCATATTTCCATAATATGCAGAAGCTCAGAGAGTCTCAAACTGCTGTGGGTCATCCTGACTGACAACATCTGACATGACACTGCAGTTAAAATATTTTTTTAAAATTACTCCCATATGTAGCTTCTATAAAGAAACATTGTTTTTTCCCTTAACAAAAAAAAGAAAAAAAAAAGAAAGAAAATAAAAACAACCAAAAAATCAAGAGGAACACCCTCACACATATTCTTTGCTTTCCAAATGATGACTGAATACCTTGGCACGTCTGTGCTGCAGACCCACTGTACATAACTTATCTGACCTCAGCAACACTTTTCTGGAGTGTGTGAGTGAAGGAAAAGAGGGGGGCAGGCAAGGGGGAAGCAGCCCCACCTAGCTTTCTTCACAAGGAAAGTCTTAGAACATTTTCAACACTGCTGGGATGGAAACTTTATGCTTCCAAGATGTAGACATAACTGGTTTTAGCATTTCCTTTACCAGGACTTCAGATTACATCTATTACATACTTTAGTTTTCTTGTTTCAATGGGACCTGGATAGCCTCAGATTTTTCAGTGTAGTTTCCCCTGCTTTTAGTGTACTGAAGCCACATTTGGTTTTCAACCAGTGTAAGCATTTTTCAAGACAGTAGAAGATCTCTAGGAAATTTACTGGCAAGTAAGAGGTAGGACAAGGGAGTAAGTTTAGTTCCCAAAAGGTGATGCTCAGTTCTCTCATACAGCCTATGAGAAATGAGTAATGGACCTTGTGCAAAGAAATAAGCAAACTCAATTGGCAGTGTTCCTCTAGTTTATGAGTGAGCGCTGGGGCTGTCAACTAGAATATTGCTCACAGGCTGTGAGCTGGGTTTTGGTGGTTTCTAACAGTCTACTGGCTCTACTACTTGCCTTCCAGTCAGTATCAGCCTTTTATTTATAAATCTCCTCAAGGGCAGAGACCACTGATGTCCACTCCACTTTCATCCTCTGCATTGCTCTTGTGCAGTTTGATAGCTACAGAGCCTGTTCCCAACAGGAGTTTGATTTGGAGGCATAGTCCAACTAACCCATGTCTTCATTGCTCTGTACATAAGTATTCAGCTATAGATCATCAGTTATTCTTTTCTTGTTTCATTTA
The DNA here is from genome assembly GCA_013396675.1 of Eubucco bourcierii. Classification (NCBI taxonomy): domain Eukaryota; kingdom Metazoa; phylum Chordata; class Aves; order Piciformes; family Ramphastidae; genus Eubucco; species Eubucco bourcierii. The sequence continues at coordinate 402,849 of VWZE01002424.1, forward strand.
TTTTTTTTCTAATCTTGTCTTATAAATTGTCATGCTTCATCTTGGGCCATGTTTAATGCTGGAGGCTTTTTTGTGAAGGCAGTTGCAAAGCATACACTTTCCACAAAGGACACTGGTGGGAGAACCCCATGCTTAAGATTTCTGAACAGTTATTTATGCTCAGGCCGAGCTAACACAGTTAATCAAATTATCCTTCCACAAAAGTGCTAAATTTTCCACTTAAAAGTAGAAATATAATCTTTACTTAATGAAGTTAAACTCTACATGCAGTCATAAGAAGTTTATTTTAATCTATATGAAGTTACTAATTGCTGACAAGGTCACAGGTCTGAATTTCAAGTGGTGTAGTTTCCAGACATGCAGAGGAGTGCCCTAATAAGACACAGACATTAAAAATACATGATTAAAAAAAAAAACAGCATAACTTAATCTTATTGAAACAATACATAATCTCATTGTGCACTTACCTGTGTCTTTCTTTGCCCATTTGCTTCCAAAATCTGACCACAGTGAGTATGAAAATTTATTTGATGTTTAAATGCTCCTCTCTCTGTTACTTTTGAGTTTGATTTCAGTATATGTAGGAATGGCAAATAGCAAACATATTATTTCTAGTTATCAGTGGGTTTTTGCAATTAATTGGTTCTAACTGACTTGCATAGGAGATCCTAAGTATTTGGAATTTCGTCAGGTCGTGTAAACTGCTGTGGTTTCATATTTTAATCTAAAAAAACCCAACACATTAGAAGGTTAATTTTTTTTAATCTGATGTGGTTTTGTTTAGCATGCTGGTGATTGCTTTTATTCATATTTTGTTTGGAAATAGATGTAAATGAATGTGAGGTGTTTCCTGGAGTCTGTACAAATGGACAGTGTGTCAATACGTTGGGATCGTTTGTTTGTCAGTGCCCCAGTGGAATGACTTTAGATGCCTCTGGACGAACATGTCTTGGTAGGTATTAATTCCACTTACAGGTTGCTAGGGAAGAGCAAATCTGTGTAGTGAGCAATGTTTGTGCTGCATGTTTTCTCAGGGGTAAGGAACATTGGCTATGTCCACACAACTAACTTTCAAACGGAATCAGTCAGGGATGTGAACTTAGTTCTTTTGGAATATGAACAGATTCTGGTGGTAGTAACTAAAGCCTGTCACCATCTGCTAGCAGGTGAACAACATTGCTTTAGGTCCAGATGGTTCATCTAAGAAATTCTTTTAGATCGTCAGTGCTCTTCATTCACAGCCCCACTGGAATTACCAGAGTTGGAAGAGTGTGGGGAGGGGGACCATCGTGAGCTGGGACTCGGGCATCTGAGTAGGGATGTGATGCTCCTAGCCACACTTTAATGGAGATTATTACAGTTTTATACCCTATCTATCTAAAGCATCTTTGTCTCTTTATGATAGTAAGTGCCTAAGATTTGCCTCAGAACAAAGCATGGCTCATAGTAATTGAAAGGCCTTAGATATGTATGGTAAAACGGAATGCTTAAATTTCTCTTCTGATCTAAAATTTAGTTAAAGTGATGAGCACTGTTTTTCAGAATGGTGCTTTAAACTTACTTGAAATTTTAGTTTATGGGTTTAGCATTAGTATTTGGCTGTTAGATATTACCCAGTATGCTCGTTGTGCTCCTTTGTGTTCACAAAAAGATGAAGCAAAAGGATGGCTCTGCCGTGAACTAAATTTTCTCTTTCTCTCTCAACATACTGTTCAATTGCCCAACAGACATTCGCTTGGAGAGTTGCTACCTGCAGCATGAAGATGAGCAGTGCACCTCACAGATACCAGGCCGACACCGAATGGATGCTTGCTGCTGCTCAGTGGGGACCGCATGGGGCTTTGAGTGTGAAGAGTGTCCTCTGAAGGGATCACCTGAATTTCAAGCTCTTTGTCCAAGAGGACCTGGGTTCTCTACTAAAGTAGAGATAACTGGGAAACCTTTCTCTAAAGGTTTGTGATCTGTTTGTGGTGCATTGCCAACAAATGTTACTGGCTTTTCCTTTTTCTTTCCTTGGACAATTCTTATGAGTTTGAAGATTTTAGGGCACTTCAGTCACCTTAAGGCACACTTAAAATTTGAGTTAGATTTAAAAATTGAGTTAGTGGAAATTAAGGCCAGAATAACCACAAGATAATGTAGTCTTGTGTCACAGACCATTTAAGACCACATACTACTGCAGCCTCCAAAAACGAACTTTGTGTTTCCGCTAGAGAGGTTAAATTGTGTCTGACTTTGCCTCCTGTGTTGCATCTGATGACATCTCTGACTGAGTGGAATAACTTTGAAAATCTGGCACTTCATACTATAAAAACTGGAACAAACTAAGTAACTACCTTGGGATATAGTGAAAGAACAATCTTTCTTACCTGTGCAGGGTACGATAACTCAATTTTACTGTGCAGTAAGAAAGGAAGGGTGAAAATTTTTGGAAATTCCTTTTGGAGCTACTTAGAGAAATAGAAAAAAGTGTTTTCAGGATGATAGCTCAAATCAGCAGAATTTCATTTACTATAAACCAAGTCTTGTTATGGCTGTGGTTGGTAAACTTGCAGGATTAAATGGGAATCACATGATAACACCCTAACATCACATGTTAAAAGTTTTCTTCCCAGGGTTGTCAGTGCAGTTAAGGTGAACAATGTTAGAGGCATACATGGATGTGAATAGATTGATAAAGAAAACCAGCTACCCAAACCCCAATTGTGAAGTCTGAAATGAGACAAAAACACATATGAGCAACAATTACTGTTGTTAGTTTCAGCTTCAGTTTTATGAACTGTTACAAAGCCATTAACTATTCAGAAGAGTGATATGTGTTTTTTTTATGCTTGTTCTGTTTCCTATGACTCATGGAAGTCTCTTTTTTTTTCTTAAAAAAAAACAGAGTAGTTCCTTTGGAAGCTCCCTTTGCCTTTGTAGGTTTGATCATCTGTCCATTGAAATCTTACATTGAGCTGCAGATCAGATCTTGCAGGACAAAGGGGAGACTAATTCTGTTTTATGTCAGAAAGTGGTCTTGGCAGTTCTAGTGCAGAGTGTACTTTGTTGGTTAGGTGGAAGTCAGTATCGGTTTATGTAGTGTAGTCTACAATTTTCCCAAAAACAAGGGTCATTACCATGAGAAAAGATGAGCTCTGAAGTCAGCATTGTTCTTTTGTGCAGTGTTTTTGTATGAATTGGTAACATCATATGTCCTTACTCTTTCATTTTCAGATATCAATGAATGTAAAATGTTCCCCAGTCTTTGTACCCATGGGAAATGCAGAAATACCATTGGCAGTTTTAAGTGTAGATGTGACAGTGGGTTTGCTCTTGATTCTGAAGAGAGGAATTGCACAGGTAAACTGCATGGATGTAACTCTTGAAACTTAGATTCAAGAGGGAAAAGCTGAACTCCTTTGGAAATACTGTGGATGTGTTTTGTGTTGCAGATATTGACGAATGCCGCATCTCTCCTGATCTTTGTGGCCAAGGCATCTGTGTAAATACTCCTGGAGACTTCAAATGTGAATGTTTTGAAGGCTATGAAAGTGGATTTATGATGATGAAAAACTGCATGGGTATGTTTTTTTGTAGACCATAGATGTGTACTAGTATGCTGTGTACTCATATGCTTATGCATTGTTTATTTTTAAATTTATTTTATATTTTTTTCAAGATTTGAGTCACCTGAGTTTAGGTCCCTCTCATTTTCTGAGTCTTATTAAAGTTCACTTTAACTTGATTTCCACCCCAAATGTGAATTCACTGATTCCATAGAATGGCAAAGCATACGTGAGCAGAGGTCAGAATTACAGGATGTTAAATTTACCCCCACAATCCCCATTCTGCAAAGTGGGAAACTAGCCTGAACTTCAAAGTTAGAGTAGATCAAAATGTGGAAAAAACCTGTTTTAAATTTAGTTTATTTTTTTAACTGCACTCTAGTGTGAGGGGTGACTAGTTATAGGAAAGGCTCCAGAGACGATGTAAGCAGGTGGTGCTGTGATGGGTAGCAAACTATGGGCTGTTGCTGTGGCAGTGATGTGCCTTCCCTTCTCCCAACAGACATTGACGAGTGCCAGCGCAATCCTCTTCTCTGCCGCGGTGGCACCTGCATCAACACAGAGGGAAGCTTTCGGTGTGATTGTCCTCCAGGTCATCAGATATCACCAAATATCTCTGCGTGTATAGGTGAGGCATGCAGGCAAAATCTGTATTGTATGCAGTGATTGCATTCACAGTGTTTAGTATTGTCTTCACTCAGACCTAAACCACGTTCCTCTTTTTCTTTTGCAACAGACATAAATGAATGCGAGCTAAGCACCAACCTGTGCCGAAACGGACGTTGTGTCAACCTGATTGGAAAGTATCAGTGTGCTTGCAACCCTGGGTATCAGTCCACACCTGACAAGTTATACTGCGTTGGTAAGGACAAAATCTACATGGGGTATCCATGTATCCATATATAAGGATGGTAAAGCACAAATAATTCCTTCGGTTTTTTGGTAGTTGTATAAAGACATTTTCAACTGTGATTCCAAAATACAGTATAGTCTTGCGCGATACTATGCAGAGAAACCCCGAAATGTGCACATCCATTGTTGTGAGGAAGTAATGAAATTATGACTGTGTAATGGTTGATTTTTGTCTAGTAAATCAATCTTGATGCATAAAATAGCATAGTATTTTAAATGACCTAAGACTTCAAGCTTTGATCATTAAAAGGGAATAACTTGCTAAATCCTTGGTTCTATGTTTTATTAAACATCATCATTCCTGTCAGAACATGGAGTAGAATCATATGTTTCAATTGAATTTTTCCTAATTTGATCTGCAGTTGTCTCAGATATAGGGGGTTTCCTGTACTGTTTTGTAAATGCCATTTAGCTTAAATCATGTGATGTACACTCTTTTCTATGCATGTATTTTATTGTACCATGGAAATACATGAAAAATCCCCTGGCTTTAATTCTACCCAGGATTTTTTTTTTCCCTTAATGGTTACAAAAGGTTTGCTGCCTTCGTGACACTGTGATAACTCAACAGTAGTGTTTCTATACATAGAAAGAGAACTGCAAAGATATTTGTATAAGCAGTGAGATAATATAATCTCTTCAGTTCCTGGGTTTGGCTGACTTCCATCCCAGTGGCTATATTTGCAAACACTTTAATGTTCAAGGAGTGTGCAAATAGCAAGTGTAGATTCAGGATTGATGCTGTTCCGAAAAGCTAGCCCCAAATGTATCCTTGAAATATGCTTTAAGGTAAAAAAAGTATTGTGGGTTTTAACTGTAGTTTCTTTTTTCTAGATATTGATGAATGCAGTATAATGAATGGCGGCTGTGAGAACTTCTGTACGAACTCAGAGGGCAGTTATGAGTGTAGCTGTAAACAAGGTTTTGCCCTCATGCCAGACCACAGGACATGCACTGGTAAGGCAGATTTTGGGACCTTTTCTGCTGTAAGGGTTTATTTCAGTAGTTTATAAATGGATTTTCTTTGTAAGTATTTTTTTTTATGTGAGTATCTCCAAATAATCAGAATTGGACAACTGCAGACTGAATTGCTTTGAAGGGAATTGATTCTTCATTATCTAAGAAGATTTACAAGTTGGTGTTTAGTTTTATTAAAAAAAATACAAACAAAAAGTAATTTTTTCAATAAGAGAAAAATTTTCTCCCTTAAGGTGCTATGTTAGATCCAGACCCAAAATGTGTTGAAGTCAATACAAAGAGTTATCGTATGGTTATATTGTAGAGAAAATAGACAGAAAGGGTGGAAAAGGAGGTGATCACCCTGCTCTGTGGTTGTGTGGTATCTGCTCTTAAGCAAGCAAGCAAATTCTTTTTTTTAATTGTTTAATCAAATGCAAATATGCTGCTGCATTACTTTAAAACTGAATGACTTTCAGACAAACTGAAATCTGAATTGTATGAGTCATTCTTAGGAAACAGCTCTCTTGCACCCTACAGGGTTTGTGAGAAAATTTGCAGAGCTCTGTAATGGTTGTGTGTTCTCCTTTGGGAGTCTGGGAGTCATAATCCCTGTAAGTGAATTATACTTTGGTGATTTCCACATAGGTTACTGGAAAGATAATTCTACCCTACTCATCTCTCAGTGCATGCTTCACAAGCACTGGCCTACTTAGGCATGTGAATATTTGCCAGCTGTTTGCCAGTTCCATCCAAGAGCTTCTTGAAGAGCATGAGAAATGTAACAGGATTAATCCCGTGGAATAGAATTGCCTTTATAGTAGAACAAATGGAGAGTTTTCTATAGTGCATTGATAGAGAGAGCTCACGTTCAGAATTTGTAAATATTTATAGACCTCTGAGCAGAGTCTCAATTCCCCTGGGACTACTCATTACCATTCCAAATGGTAAGAGAGCCTTAAAGCCTAGTTAAACGTCGTTTGCCTCCTCATTGCAACTTACACTGTCAGAAAGATATAAAGTAGCTAGTCCTCAGTGAGCACAGGACCTTTGTTCAAAGGATGAAATCAACTAGAAAAAGTACAAATTTGGCTGACCCTGAAAGGAAGTATTTAAAAACCTAAAATATTTAGATTAGAAATAGTTTGCTTTAGGTCAAGTTTCTAGAAAAGGCAATTTCCTACAAAAACTTCTCCAAACATTGGTGTTAAGAGCAGATTTTCAGCACAAAAATTAAACCAGTTGATCAAAATTGTGCCTCAGCTAAAATCTAAACCCAAATGACAGGACATAAGAGGGAAGGGAGGAGTGGGGGAGCATATGTCTCTGAGCCCCTTTTCTGTTTTTATCTGCTTGGCTTGACTGGGGACCGAAGGTGTACTTGGGCAGTCTTAGGGGTCTCAGGCCTACTGCCTAGAAGCAGTTCTGTGCTTCAACTCTGAAAAATAGAATTTCATTCATAGGGCAGCCAATAATAGCTATTCACTATTTATTTTCATACTCTCTTCTAAGAAAAACTTGGATTGAAAATAACCAACACATAAAAAGGGTTTTAAATAGCAGAAACACCAGACAAACTACCTAAGAGAATACCCAGAGCGGTGAGGCATCACCTTCCCCACACTTTTAGTATCTGAAAGTGCTGGTGCCTTCTTTTGAAAAAAATGTAAGTTACATATGCAAATATCTGGTGAGATTCCAAATCTGTGTGCTAATATTTTAGCTCTACTCAAACCGAGCGAAAAATAAGAAAAAAAAGTATATGATGGCATTTGCTACTTACTGCACTGTGTCCAGTTTTCCTATTAGATGTTTGTGTATCATACAAGTAGTAGTAGCAGTGTGACCTGCGCATGTGAAACACCTACTATACATTTTCGGTTTGCTCTCTGTGTGAACATGTCTTTTGTCTTTAACATCACACAAAGCTGGAAGCAATTATGGAATCTATTTCTTGATAATTGAGCTGGTAAGAATGCCTTTCAGTTCAGTAGTAGGTCAGGTTTGAATTGGTGAGGTTATGCATAAATAATCAGTTCAATTAGGAGGAACAACAGGTTCTTTGTCAGCTGATTTTCCCCCAACTGTGAAATCAGTACAGTGACAGGTTAGTAAATAAAGTTCTTTATTTCTGTCATTATTATGCCTATTTCTAGAGCTTAATTTTGCATGTTAATTCAAATTCCATTCCAAATTAACATTTTCAGGCTAATGTCCGTGCCAACGTTATTTGCTTATTAAGATGAACAGGATCCTCCTTGCAGAAGTTGTGTATCCACACAAGCACTAACTGCTAGAAATACAGAATAATGAACATGGTATTTTAAGTTAAAGCAAGTTCATATTCTGTAGCTGCATAATTACTGCAATCCACAATAGACTGGTCTGATAATGAGTTACACCCTTTCTCTTGGAGGGAGGTTCCTGAATCTTGTACTTTTTGTGCTGATTTTTTTCCCATGGTATCACTAGGCAGAGCTTCTGATTTTTGCTCTTGCTGGCCCGTGCTAGTGCTGACACAAGAAGATTCTGGGGATTTTTACAAGGACCGCTAATATAACCCCAGGGACTCTGAAAGATTCCAGACCTTAGCATGGCAGCATTCATACAATAAAGTGTCTGCTTCTGTAGCTTGACTTCAATCAGTAGTGGTCAGTTGCATGAACTGAGTAAACAACTTATGTGCTTGAGGATGTAACTGTATGGCTGTCCTGGCCAGTCAGCTGAAACACTAAAAAAGTTGTTAAATCTCTTAATGAAATAAATGTATGTGCTGTAATTATTCCTGTCATTATTTCAGCTGTGCTTTCAGTTTGTAACACCCTTGAGACCTGTAGAGATACTCTGCACGTACAGTGGCTTTTAAACTCTGTAAAGTTCAGTATTTTTGTTGCTGAATTTAACTTCAGCTCTTCCATTGACTTGAACAATGATGAATTGTGTCCAAAGATCTCCAGCTGTATGTGGCCATTTGGTGTGACAAAGATTCTCTTGGAGTGTGTTTTTCTGTCAGTGATTTTTTTTTACCTCCAGAGTTGGTTCATGTTGTTGTTAGAGAGGAATGTTTGCCACTGTCTTGAGCTAGAGATGAGTAACTTACTCATCAGGACAGTTTTGAAATGTGCTGTTCACTTGTTTGCAAGGATTCAGCCTTCATCATGTTTATCAGTGCATTAAAGTGTTTGCTTGTCATGATTTTGCTTAGTTGCATTCCATAAAGGTAGCATATTTTAATCCATTTTTACCCCATAGATATTGATGAGTGTGAAGACAATCCTAATATCTGTGATGGAGGCCAGTGTACAAACATCCCAGGAGAATACAGATGTCTCTGCTATGATGGATTCATGGCATCTGAAGACATGAAGACTTGCTTAGGTAAGTGAAAGCATATATATTCCTCTCTGCATTAATTAAGGAAAAAACATATGAACAATGTTTCCGAGTAGGCAGATGATTATATTTAAAATGTGCTTGCCTGAATTTTGGCCACTTGACCGTAGGACTAACCTGACTGCACAAGCTGTGTTTTTCAAATGCAGATGTAATAACCCTGCAGTCTGGGATACAAACACAATGATCTACATCATTGTATCTTTGAGTCTTCTTCCAGTGAGGTTTTTATGCTACTCAGATGACAGAATGCATGTAGAAGGGTGAGCGCTGGTGGATGATGCTGTGGAAAATTTCGCGCGAGATAAATCACCAGTGATGATACAAAGCTTGTTCTCTTTAAGACAAAATAAATATGCATGCCCCATGTCTTGGTAGAGCAAAATCATGAAACAATGTATCTCTAAAACCAAATTTGCACAGTGGAATTAAAATCGTGGAGCATATTTAAGGAGAAACATTTGTACAAAACTGGGTAGTGTATGACTGCATATATGAATGTATATGCACACAAAGGGAATATACACACAGAAAGGATCAATAAATAATCACCATGATTCTTTGAATAGTGTAGTGAATTTTAGTCTCTATTTTTAAGACAAGTTGGAGTTAAAGGTATGTTCATACCGATACGGTTTTATAATAATGTTAAACTAGATATGAAATCATATGATAGGTGAGGAATAATTAACCTTAAAATTTTCTCATTAGATACAAAGACGAGTTTTGGTATTGTTTAAGAATTTTATTTAATAAATTGTAATTTAAAAGATTTATTTAGTAAATCTTCATTTTTTTTTTTTTAGATGTTAATGAATGTGATCTGCATCCAAACATCTGTCTGAGTGGAACCTGTGAGAATACAAAGGGCTCATTTATCTGTCATTGTGATATGGGATATTCAGGCAAGAAAGGCACAACTGGTTGCACAGGTATGTTTTGAGGTTTGTTAACTTCTAGTTTAACTCATGAATCTGCATACTCTTTTTTCTAATGTTCCAAACCTTCTCACACTCTGCTTCTTTTCATTCCTTTGTACTAAATGTCATGTCTCTTGCTCAAGTTGGCTGAGCTCATGTTCTGCTGAAGTTCAGTGGCACAACATTCAACTTCATGCTGCTGCTTCTGAAATGAGTGACAAGGTGTCCACTGGGAACATAATTTGGTGTATGACTGCATTATTGTTCTAAGAGAACAAAAAATGCCATTGCTGGTAGCTGGACAGATTCCTGAGTACCTCAGTACATTTGTATGAGTTAATTGGATACTGTACCTGCAAATAGCAGGTATGTATTCTGAGTGTTATTTTGGCAAACACGGACACCTTGAAATATGTGATAAAATTTATTTTCAGTTTTTGCAAAGTGGCAACAAGACAGGTACTCAACTACCTCATATCAGCAAAATCACAATTTGCATTATTTCATGTATTGCCAGCGAACAGAAGAGATTTGAATATACAGGTTCCAAGGGCATGATATTAATGATTCTAGTGCTGGTGTCTCGAGCCAAGGTGTTGAGAGACTTAGACTTTGCCCAAGTATAAGTACAAACACATGTTTGACATGATTTTAATGTAGACTTAGAGTAAACACATTTCTGGCAGTTTCTTTGAGACAGACTTTGATTCTTAGACTGCTGTTACTGTACAGTTAATAATATACTTCTATAAATGCCCTAAATATACGACGTTCAGGTTTCTATGACTCTCGCAGAACAGTCTGAGAGATGAAATTGTACTTTGCATATCAGACAGTGGATGAACAGTTGTGCATTAGTAACAACTGCCTTTCACTTATGTGCAAACTGATCTAAATGCAAGAAATTCCTAATTGTGCCCTGAAGAGCAGCATTTCAATGGTCTATGTTTCTGTGCTAAACTATATGAAGATCTTTCATCTTCTAGACCTGAAAACCCTTGTGATGATCCATTACATGTGATGCAGCTGTCACTCCCAGCATAAGAGCCAATCAGGGAAGATTAAACAACTACTAATAGAAGGCAAATGACAGAGAAAAGTCATGGTGGCAGGGGAGTAATCTGAGGTATGGGTTCTGGGGCAGAACCTGGAAATATCCACCATTTTGGCATCATGTAGTGGCAAGTGTCCCAAGCAGTACTGTTTTGTTAATACAGAGGCAGGAGAATCCCTCCCTCTTGGTCCCAACCAAACCCAGCCCCCCGGATGTACACTGTCTGCCATGTGTAGGCTCTTCTACCACACACATCTTTTCCTTCATCCCATCCTCTGCTGCTTTTGTTTACGTGCTGATGTCCCAGTGAGGATGCCATTCACCAGGAAAACCGTCAGGACACCTTAATTACAACAGGTGCTGTAGAGGGGCACAGTAAGAGAAAGAGGCCAATGGGCTACAGCAAGAAGGTGAAGTGTCAGTTATGCTGATGCAACTGAGATGGGACCGTACTCAAAATGCCAGGATCTTTTGGATTTAAGTAAGAGAAGGGAGGAAGCAGAGTGGGAACTTTCTAGGTTGGTTTCATGCTGATGAAACTGTGTGAATACAGGTTCCACTGTAACTACAGTATGCAGATTCTCACGTTTTGGTTTTTAAAAAGTCTGATTTACTTCTGGAGATCTTCGAATAGCTCACCTGCTGTTCACACAATATTTGAGTAGAGCTGCAGTTTCCAGGATCAGGTAATGCAGACCATGAGAGCATCCTGCAAGACTTTTCTGGAGGGACCTTGCCAGCAGCACCTTGACCCCAGGTTTCAGTTCTTGTCTTACAGACTAATCAAACCCTCAGAGTCTTGAGGAACTCCCATGGAAAAAAAAAAAAAATAGGTACAGTGCCTTGGATGGGAGGTTCTCTGTTTCATGAGAAAACTAAATCATGTCCTCTGGGTTCCATTACAGTTTTGTCTAAATATTTCACCTCCCTTGTCATTACTGATTGTTTCCATTTTAACAAATAAACATGGGTTTTTTTTTTCCCCTAATCATTAACTGTATTCGGAATCCACCCACTGACTTGCATTCCCATCCCACACAGATGTTAGTTTCTCCTCTCCTTGTTTCTCACTAATAATGTGTACAGTTCAGTAACAAAAGTATAATTTTAGTTATGTAAAAATATACAGTGTAGATGCAGATTTCCTAGGCTATAAATGGTCAAATTTCCATTCACAAGGCATGCTGTGGCAAAATTTGACTTAGGACAGTTCAGGTTATATTTTTCTAGGCAGGCAATGGTACATAGCCACTAGAGAGATTACAAAATTTTCCCTTATCCCACTTCCAGATTGCTCAGCTTTGTGACAGATATCTTGTCTCTCTTTTTTCTGTCAGTATGGTATACATGTACACAAGCAGAAATGAAATGCTGTATTGGCACTTGCATTTGTATTTTGTGATTCATCGCCACTCTGGAGTATTGCCTGTAAATTTGAGATATTCCACTTTTGATGCAGAACCTTAGTTTTATTTGCACTGTGTTTTCACAGAGGAAAAAAGTTCTTCTCTGGCTCTCTCTTGGCCACTCATGCCAATTTCAACTGTGTGTGCAGACATCCCGTTTGCTCCTCATGGAGCTGTCTTTGCACAGACTTGGACTTTTCACAAAGTCCAAGAGGATGAGGTGAACTTAGAGGCAGTAACTGCCTGAGATGGTCATCAGATCAAAAAGAAATCTTCTTTAAAAGTCAACTGGATTTCTCCACAACAGGCTGAGGGAGTTGAAGGGTGAGACCAGGCTCTGATTCTGCAAGGGCCATGCAAGTGCTGTTTGGAGAAATGATCGTGAAAGTTGTGAAGTTGTTCAACTATGACCTTGGTGTGCAACGTAAGGTTAGAGGGTTTGGTTTTGGACAGTACTTCCTGTCATCCAGTAGTGATGATGATAGTGGATAATGGAGGAGTGGATACTCACTGCCTGCTCTTATGACTGACAGCAGCATAGTTATAAAGAGGATGCCCGATACAGTGAAGGGGAAAGATGAGTGGTGTCATTTGCCCTTAGAAATAGACCATAATATTTTGTAGCTTGTATCGTGTACTTACCTCCCTTCCCTGCCTTTGGATTCTAGCCGTTAATAATGCATTGTGTTTCAGTCACAATAGCACAAGAGAGTTCTGGTATCAGTGAAGCAAATACATATTCCCTTATGAATCTGAGAGCTGACTGTGTCAGGCAAAGTACCAGAAGATAAGAATGTTAAGGTTCTGCTTGCCAAGTAGGGGTATTACAGAAGGAGCGTATTGTGAGTAGGCATCTGTCCAGCAATAACATGCTGCACCCCGGGCTGATGATGTAAGGATGGACAGCAGGCAAGAACTCCACTGCCCAGCTTGAAACTCCAAGAGTCCTTATGGTGCAGTATGCTGAATAAATTCCAAAAATGAAAACAATTTTTACAGCTGTAGAGACCAGAATAGGGGAATTTTTATATGTATTTTTCTATTTATGTAAACGCCAAGTTGAAGTTCGCGGTCTTCTCCCTCTGAAAAGCCTTCCCTTTTATCTACCTGATGACATGGGCAACAACCAAAGAGGAGAAAATGCCTTATGACTTCCACCAGACAACTGGCTCTGTGGGAATCAGGCTCAGGCTTAAAACACCAGTGAGGCATCAGCACGAGAAAATGCACAGAGACACAGAGAGTGCCAAAGAAACCTAAAAAGTCATAAACTGCTTAAAGGATTTGCGTAATTCCTGACAAACAGCGATGATTTATAGGCACTCTGAATTCAGTTCACACTTTCCTGAGAGTCCTTATAGACTGCTCAAGTCCTGATGAAACCAAACAAAATGTAAATGGTACATGGAGTACCTTGAGGATTTCGTGACCTGTGATGAACATGTGAGTATTCATGGGTTAATGTTCACTCTCGCTCTGTTCAAACACAGTGGAATGACCTGGTCATTTCCAGAGTATACAGTAACTTACTCCCATGCTCTTTCCTTTGCTTGCCACAACTGCAAGCATAGTGCCACCGTGACAGGTGTACACAATGTCTATTTTTGGTGTATATCCACAGCCCTAAAAATCTGTGCTTCTCTGAGTAGTGGGAGAGAAACAGTCTTTGTCCAGAGAAGAGAACTGGAGGAGCCAACAACATCGGGTGATTGACAGGCTTTTTCCCCAGAGTGCTTGGGATTGTTATGATGTCAGATCCACATTCTATTTATCATACGTATTCTCATCTGTTGCAGGCAGACAACTCCCTTAGTGTTAATGGGAGTTGTGCAATTACAAAGCTGAGAACATTTGTGCAGCAGGGCTGGGGCACAATGGGACCAGCTGAGGATGCAACGTCAGTCTTAGATTGGAATGTCTTTATTTTCCTTGGCTTGTCATGGCCTCATACTGGAGGCAGAAGGAGACGGTTGATATAAATCAGTGACTCACTCCACTAGTGAAAATCCCCCCAAAGTCAACAGGAATAGGCCATCACTGTGTGAAACTCTGGACTTGAGTAGTGTCCTCCTGTGTGCTCTTTGGGTCGTTATACCTTTACTCGGACCAATTAATGCCTTTTTTTCCCAAGCAATTATATGAAAAGTGTTGGAGGTTTTGAAGAGATTAGTACTGTCTGTACTGCCATGAAGACAGCACAATCTGGACTCTTGTTCTTACTAAAGATATTTATGTTGAGTTAATTTTTCCCCTACAAAGTTCAACTTCTTTTTGTTTCATTCTGTGAAGCATAATTCAATACTTATGGCAACATAAATCCATATTAAGCTCCAGCATAAGCAGGCATAAATTCCGTTGATTTCACTGCCCCATTTACACAAGACCATGTTTGGTCTGAGATCTCTTTTGCCTTGGAAATAATTGCAGTGCAATAAATTTAGGCTTATAGCTCAGCTGTTCAATAAAAGGAGAGAATAGGGATTACAGCAAAACAACATGAGTCAAATGCAGATATCTTTGAAAATAAGTAAAATCTGGAGTGAAGCCAGTGATGGCATTTAATATGCCTCAATCAGCTTCCTTGTATGTATCTGAAAACCTTTCCATGTGTCAGTAAATAAGGTTTTGTGGGGTTTTTTGTGTGGTTTAATTTTTTTTGGGTTTTTTTGTTTGATTTTTTGGAGGTTTGGGTTTTTGTTTTAGTGTGTGGGGTTTTTGGGTTTTTGGGGTTTTTTTTTTTTGGTGTTTGTTTTTTTTATCTTCATAGGAGTTTCTGNAAGTGCCCATTTGCATGTTTTCAGGCACGTTGGTGCAGTCGACATTCATTAACAGTAGATTCCAGTTGCCAGATTCAGATCTACATCTAGACATCAGCATTCAGATTGTGAGAGTACTCATGTCTGGGGTTTTGATTCAGAGCAATAACTCATTTAGAAAAAAAAACAAAAACAGAAAAACAACATTGAATGCACTTGCACTCTACAGACTTTAAAAAAACCCAAAACCCAAGCAAACAAAACTGACCAAACAGAAACTTCAGACCAGCAGTGAGGTTGGGTAATTTCTGGACTTGAAAGTTCAATTGTGGATTGACAGACATATGTGGTCTACTTTTCAGTGTCATGTGTAGCCTTTGTGAAAAGACAAAATAATGTATAGGGCATCAAGAAATGACTCATCCTGTTGCCTAAGGAGGAGTGGGCAGAAAATCCTAGAAAAGGGTTATGAAGTGGTTAAGATGATACCTAGGAGCTTTCCCTGATGGCTTCACTCTCATGGACTCTTCAAAGAGATAATTTTTTTAAGGTAGAAGGGTAAGGAAAATGGATTTAGAGGTCGAGAAACCCATTCTAGTTGTCACACAGTTAATGCCTGATGCCTTTTCTTGGTCATCTTCTAGAGAGGAATCTGCATGGGATTTTGTGTGTGGGGTCATGCAGAGTTTTTGAGCTTGATTTCCCTTTCCATCCGCTATTGTGCAGAATGAGATTATTTGGCTTACTGCAACAACAAAGGCACCCAGGAGGACTGAAAAAATGATATAAGTATTAAGTGATTTGATGTCAATTGCAGATAATTTACATCCTGCATGGAAGTAAGGTATGGTTAGAGAGAGCTTGGTTACAGAAAACACTGTGAAATCCATACCTCAGATGTGTAAGAAAATTCCTGCCAGCTTTGTTTTAGTTACCAGTAGTAATTTCTGGAAACTTTGCCTTTGAGTTTACACATTCTTCAGGTACTTATACAGGGCATTAATATTGTTTTGTGACAAGGAAGAATGGAGTTCAGTTTGTTTCTTTTTGTCTACGTTTTGACATTGCCAGAAAATGCTCAAGAATGAAAATAAGGTGAAAATAGCAAGTAGTGAAATAGAATGTGCTGGCACGAGTGCATATGTTGAAGATTGGATGACTTGCTGCCTGGTGTCTCCAAGGATGCTGACTTTTTTCCAGTGTTAGGTTTCCTGAGTTCTTAATGGAATGCATACCTGATGAGCTTTGTGTCTATCAGCTGTCATATTAAATACAGTGGTACAGCCTGTCCTCCACCTCCTGCAGTCTCTGGCAAAGCAGAACCTGCCTTCTTTTACTGCCTAGGAAGCATCCTGGGAGGAGTT
Organism: Eubucco bourcierii; assembly: GCA_013396675.1. Classification (NCBI taxonomy): domain Eukaryota; kingdom Metazoa; phylum Chordata; class Aves; order Piciformes; family Ramphastidae; genus Eubucco; species Eubucco bourcierii. The sequence goes on from VWZE01002424.1 coordinate 419,159, forward strand.
TGCAGGTGGTGTTCATCAGCACCCTTGCAGGTAGGGTGGGGGCTGTGGTTATGCTGCATTCCAGGAGTCCCTGGGCAGCAGAGTTGCCTCTGAGATCTTTTACCAAACCATACAATGCAGAACCACCTGAATCCCTATCTGAGGACTCCAGAATGGGCAGATGAGAAAGCTGTCTTCTTCACCTGTGTTAAGGTGTAAGCAAGTACAATGAGTACCTTGTAGTGGTATCTCTACTGTCAACACGATTTTTCACACCAGCTCTTAGTCAGTACATTTGATCCACAACCTATTTCAAAGCTGCTTGACTGACACATGTACCAGAATGCCAAACATCTGCAGAGGTTATCTTTATGGATGCTAGTCCTCTTCTTCAAAAGTCTGTGGCCTTGCATTCTTTTCTGAGCACACCAGTTAGAAAAGGAAGGGAAAAGTCACCAAGCATTGGTGTAAACTGCAGAAGTACTGTTTTGTATGTCTGTAAGAACAACAGATAAGAGGAGCAGTGCATGTCTGAAATATGCCGCGTGCTTCTTTGCTTTTCTTTGTTGTGATTCTTCTGTTCTGCTTGATTTTTAAATGTCATATTCTAAAGAAATGCAGGCTTGCTGTCATGTTCACATTGTCTTTCTTGAGAAATGTCAGCATTGGTTATTGGGATATGAGAAAGGTTGATCTATGAGCAATTCAAACCTCTCTGTGTTTTTACAGATATCAATGAGTGTGAAATCGGAGCCCATAACTGCGATAGACATGCCATATGTACAAACACCGCAGGCAGTTTCAAATGTAGCTGCAGCCCTGGATGGATTGGAAATGGTATCAAGTGCACAGGTGAGGGTCTTACACATTTGTGTTTCTTGGTAAGGTCTGACCAAAACTGGGTCATAGCAATTCTGAAAACAAGCAATACCGCACCTACAAATTGAAAAGACAAATGGTTATCAGGCTCATTAGGTCAATTTGACATGATCTTCTGGAGGACGAATTCTCCACTATGGCAACTGTGAAATCATTATTGTCTCATGTTTGGCTTCTGACATGGTGAAAACGGATTGGATCACAGAAAGAAATGCTGTGTCCTTGAAAGCAGATGATGGGAGGCAGAATTCTTCTGGTGCTCCCTATGAAAACAAGATTTAGGTATTATTTTTGAGTGTGTACCCTTCAGCTTCCTCATGTACAGTTACCTTGTCAGACTTCCAATCAGGTGACCCCATATATGTGTGGGGTTTATTATAGAAGATTTTTTAAAGTTTAAAATATATTTTTATAAGTGTAAGGTATATAAAGCATATAGTATATAAAGTATTTTTTGAAGTATTTTTTAAACTGTTTTAAAGATCTGGATGAATGCTCCAATGGAACCCACAATTGCAGCCCACATGCTGACTGCAAGAATACAATGGGCTCTTACCGCTGCCTGTGTAAAGAAGGGTACACTGGAGATGGCTTCACATGTACAGGTGAGCTTTCTTAGGAAATCATTGAATGATCTCCCATGGTCCCTTGCAGCTATTGGTCTGTGATTCCATACACAAAAGTAGCTTTCAAACATTTGAAATTATTCTCTAATATGCCACCTTCCATTGTCTTCTACTTCACCTGTGCTAACACAACCTAAAGAAACTGTTGGAGCAGGTCCAGAGGAGGGTCACGAAGGTCATCAGAGGGCTGGAGCAGCTCTCCTATGACGACTGGCTGAGACAGTTGGGGCTCTTCAGCCTGGAGAAGAGAAGACTTCAAGGAGGCCTTATAGTAGCCTTCCAGTATCTGAAGGGGGTCTACAGGAAGGCTGGGGAGGGATTATTTACAAGGTCTTGCAATGACAAGACAAGGGGCATTTGGTTTAAACTGACAGAGGGGAGATTTAAACTGGATGTTAGGAGGAAGTTCTTTACAGTGAGAGTGGTGAGACACTAGCACAGGTTGCCCAGGGAGGGGATTGCTGCTCCCTCCCTGGAGGTGTTCAAGCCCAGGTTGGATGAGGCCTTGCGTGAGCTGTACTAGTGGGAGGTGTCCCTGCCTATGGCAGGGGGTTTGGAACTAGATGGTCCTTGAGGTCCCTTACAACCTTAGCATTCTATGATTCTGTACTCTTCTGAGAGGGGAACGTATCATTGCACATAAATATCTAAGGATGGAGGTCAAGAGGATGGGGCTGGACTCTTTTTGGTTGTGCCCAGTGATAGGACAAGGGACAGCAGATATGAACTAGAACCCAGGAGGTTTCATTTAAGCATAAGGGAAAACTTCTTTCCTTTGAGGGTGCCAGAGCACTTGAACAGGCTGTGGAGTCACCACTGAAAAATTTTGAAACCCACCTGGGAGTGTTCCTGTTCAACCTGATCTAGGTGAACCTGCTTTAGCGTGGTGGTTGGACTAGATGATCTCCAGAGGTCCCTTTCCAACTCCTACCATTCTGTGATTCTGTAATCTAAAGGAGTGGGTTTGTTTTTTTTTTTTCACTTCGCTTTTTTTCAGGTTTTCATTGAGCTTTTCTTGTTATTTGGAGTGGGTGGCCAAATCATTAAAACGATACTTTAACATACGATTTGACTAGTTAGTAACCAGTCCTTTGACTACCAACCTTAACATTTAAATAACAGGGCACACGCATGAAAATTATTTCATAAAATTGCCTACTAATATTTGCTCTTTCATGAAGTGAGTGTGTGCCATCTACCCTCTTTATTGCATCATCCTGAGGGAGGATGTCAGGATGAAGTGCTGACATGTAGAGTGATGGAAGTAGCTGCTTCTGAAACCTCATTTTATAAACTGTAAATCTGATCATAAAACATTGTGAGAGAGGTGTTTCCAACCCATACTTCCGTCTTCTGCTTTGAAGAGCAGATTAGCTCCTGTAAACGTAGTCATCACGAGCCCTGCTGTTACAGTAAGGATATCAATGATGCATGGAGGGAGACTATGATGATGCATGGAGGGAGACCACGTTTGGAATGAAGCCATGTAATATGCATCTGACACGTCAAGCTTAGATGGTGCAAATCAGCAGCACACTGTCAACTACAGCAGTTTTTTAATGGCATCTGAGAATCTACTTGAGCAGGTTTAAAGATTAATTTGAATAATTCAGAATTATAAATGGGCCTTGGGATTCTCTTCAATTGTCTTTGTATAATTTGCTTTTGAATCTGATACAGCTTCCTTGGAGACCTTCAGAACCCGGTACTCTTTGTTAATTTCCCACATGATGATCTCTGGGAATCTATAAAATTAATCTTTAAAACTGAGCCTGCAGAGTTTCTGCATTCAATGGAACCTTTTGGTTTTTATGAATTTGGATGCTTTATTGTATATGGATTTGAGAGATGACTGGGACTCAAATTAGGGCATGCAATTGTTCTGTAAACCTTCTGCCAAAGTGTGCAGCATTCGCCCTGGTAGGTACTACCTTTGATTTGCCAACCATGAACTTTTACAAGTTCACGCTGCCAGATGGACTATTGCAACAAGTTGGGTGGCTTTGTGATGTATAAGACTTTCACTAGAGAGTGAGTGCCACAGTCTCTCTGAAAGGCAGTGTAGTGCCGTAAGCAAGGCTGGTTTTCTCATCAGCTGTTAGCCTGCAGTTGAATTTTGATCAAGTTATTTTCACCTCAGTGACACTTTTTGTCAGTATTTTGTATGTTTGGCAGAGAGGCTGCCTGTTACCGTGTGCTGGCTCATTGCACAGTAAACCTCTTTTTTTCAATTGCTGCCTTAGGCTTTGCAGTAATAGAAACAATAATTATAATGAAATTCATGTGCTCATTCTGAGTCTAAATTTGACCCTTTGTGCTTCCTTTGATTATTATTAACTGTAACTGCGTTAGGAGTCTGTACCTCTCTCTGATTTTCCTTTTGATTAGAAGCTGTATTTTTCTGAAAGCAGACCCATTGGCTACATGTAATAACCCTTGCACAGAGCTAGCTTATGGAGTCTGTTCTTCAAATGTTCAGAATTAGTAGAGTAGTTAAAATCCTTGAACATTATATGCTGCAGCTGAAAAAAATGTTGGCGAGAGAACCGTATTTACTGTAAACCTACCATTTCTCTTCCTTCTACAGACCTTGATGAATGCTCAGAAAATGTGAATCTCTGTGAAAATGGGCAGTGCCTCAATGCCCCGGGAGGTTATCGCTGTGAATGTGATATGGGATTTTTGCCAAGCCCAGATGGGAAGGCATGCGAAGGTAATTCCCTGTAAGCTTTAAACAACACTCAGCAAATTTCTGCCTTAATAGCATTTTATGTTTGAAAAATGTTAGTGGGTTGCAGTTGTAATTGTATTGAGAACTACATGACAAATATCAATAGCAGTTGCTTTCTTTCACTTTCTGCATTTATTGTGGGCCTGTAGGTGTTCACCTACCTGTTGCATATAGAGACAACAGCTTGTTGGAGCCTATCTTACAATGTATTGTTTGTGGGTCAGATTGATGATTAAATGGCACTGTCAGCCATTTCATCTTTGTCACTTGTACCCAGTTCTTCGTTTTATTTGTAAGTTAAATACTTTGGTGTTTATAAATGCCTTGGTGTATATGAAGCTGAAAAGCACTGATTTGTTAGCTAAGACAGTGAATATGCTTCAAGAGCTTCTGTGAGGTGCACAATCAGTTTGAAGTCTTGCAGAAAGTTTATACAAGCACCAAACCCCCATAAAAATCTCTTGAGTATTTGTTCAGTTTTGAAAATTAGTTGTCAGTTAACTCCTTACCATCCTTTTCATAAGTGCTTTGTATTCTCAAAAATCAAATAATAAACATGTTACTAACATGATTAAAGTAATATATTTACTCATAACATTTAAAGCCCTCAGCTAATAAAATGCTAAGAAACTGAGTGAGTCGAGAAGCAGCCATATCGCCTGACATAGTAACTGGCATTTAATGGAGTTCATAAGTACATCACTATAAATAGAGCTTTTTCCCCTGAAAAGTGTTCTGTGCTATTTTTTTTTCTTTCAGTAATCTAACAAAAGAAATGATTTATGAGAGTGAACTTCTGTGTAAACTAAAACAATACTAGGTTTCATAATGTTTCACGAAGCAATTTGCTTTCAAACCTTTTAGCTAACTTTAAATAGCTTCCATAAAACCTGGTCTTGTTGCTAAAACAGACTTTCCATCAAGTCTTAGATCTCTACACTAAAGGCAGCATTTTAGGGTTTTTTTTAGGCACATGCTTTTTTTTTTTTGTATCAGGTTGGTTGTTCTTTGTGCAGTGCCTATGATATCCAGTGAATACTACATCAGATACAATTTGGACAAAAGGCACAAAATTGAGTTCCACTTGCCAAACGTGAGATCTGTCAAATACAGAAACCTTAAGACAGGCATCAAGTTCAGCTTTGGGCACAAGCATTGCCTTAAACAACGTCCAGCTTTCTGTTGATTTGGAATAAACTTCATTTTTTTAAGGCCTATCTCCTGCCATGTTTAATTTGCTACTTGACAGGTTAGCCCCCTAGTAAGTTCAAATTGTTTCTGACATGGCTTCCAGATACACTAGAAAGTGTTCCCTGCAAAATGTTGTGGATTAGGTTCCTTAGACTCCAAACATAAATCTTGCATGTTATTTTTTTCTGGTCTTAAATGGTGTGTAGAAGTAGTTGGCTTCCAGTTCCATGTTTTCTGAATCTTTTTTGCAGTTCTCTGTTTGAAAAGTTAATGAAAATTCATAGTTTTCTCCTCCTCTTCCTCTGTCAGATATTGATGAGTGCTCGCTTCCCAACATCTGTGTCTATGGTACTTGTCATAACCTCCCTGGGCTTTTCCGGTGCGAGTGTGAAGTGGGCTACGAGTTAGACAGAAGTGGTGGTAACTGCACAGGTAAAGACCATTTTTGAACTTCAAGCTTTTTATCTTTCCCATTACGTTGTGATTAACTCCTCAGGAAGTTCTTTTTTAAAAGCTATACAAATCAGAGGGGATATAGGGCATCTCCTCTGTATGACACAGGAGTCTCCATCTTTCCTTTTCTACACTCCTCTTCCACTTTCTTTGTCAACCTCCGATAGCCCAGTGGCTTAAGAGAAAGGGAAAAACAGAGCAGAAAGAACTCCTTTATCTCTCTCCCCTGCAATGAAATCATGAATTCATCTCAGACTGCTGATCAGTGTGTTTATGGTGGTCAGCATACAATGCACAATGTACCCATGGTTTGCACTCACCTTGAGTGTTTGCTTACCATGTGTTGTTTTTTCTTACAGATGTTAATGAGTGTGCAGACCCCACAACCTGCATTAGTGGCACATGTGTCAATACTGCTGGTAGTTACACCTGTGAATGCCCTCCTGATTTTGAGCTGAACCCCACCGGAGTTGGATGCGTTGGTAAGGGACCGCTCCTTATGTTGAGCTTGACGTTGCACAGAGGGATTGCAAGACTGACTGCTTAGGAATAAAGTGCCAGTCATGGAACGGGGCTGGAACAGGCTCTTCAGCTCTGACTTTGAAGTTGTAGTAGTGCAGTAGGAGCATGTCCAGAGTGACGTAGCATGCCAGAAGCGCCCAGCTGCCAAAACCAACTCCTTGGGGCTTGTTACAGCTGTCCACAGTTGACATGAGACAATTTTAAATTTCAGCATGCTTAAACAAACATCCAGCTGGTCCAAAGGTGACAGACAAATGAAGTTGGGACATAATGACCCCCATGCTCTTTGAGCATTGAGCACAGCTTGGCTACGTGCAGTTTCCTGACTAATGGAAATGACCTTCTATTGGGTTCCAGCTGCTTAGTAATCCTCTGATACTTCTTTGACTTTTTTTTTTATTTAGGAGGGCATAGGGATTCTCCTCAAATTCAAATGTATTTGAAATTCCTAACATTTAGTACATGCTTACATGCATATTAACCTCAAAGAGAGGAGAAAGTAGTGGGTTTTTAGAACTGGAAGGGTGTACAAATGTGGGTGAAAGTCTGAATCAAAATTAATAACTTCTCACTATGCCAAAGAATGGGATACCACTGTCCTATCCAGTTAGGAAAAGCTGGGCCCTCCTGGAAGACACAAATTACTATTTTTGGCTGCCCTGCAAGAAATGAGAGCCATCTAAAGGTATCCCACATCCTGAGATGACATGTTGTGTTTTCCTCTCTCATAAGATGTGTTTGTTGTTATGTGCATTCTGAATAGATACACGATCTGGCAACTGTTACCTGGACATTAAAACCCGTGGGGATAATGGTGGAACCTTCTGCAGCAATGAGATTGGAGTGGGTGTTTCCAAGGCCTCATGTTGCTGCTCCCTGGGCAAAGCTTGGGGAGTTCCCTGTGAACATTGCCCACTTGTGAACACAAGTAAGTCATCTTTCCTGGATTAAACATATCAATGCAATATGTTTGTTGGATTTTTCCCTAACTTAGCTAGGTTACTCAAATACCAGTATAGTGGTTCATTGTATGCGCTGTCTTAACCAAAAACTTTACTAGTCTTTCAAAGAGATTATTTAGTCAGGACATTGTTACCTCTTCTGACAAAGCTTGGTGTTAGCCAAACCCTTAACTAGTCTTTCAAAGAGATTATTTAGTCAGGTTATTGTTACCCCTTCTGAGCAAGTTTACTGTTAGACAAAAAGCTACATTATGAAATGGAATAGCAGTTGATGTTGCAGGTAAAATAATGTTTGTGCCTGGTTTCTTTGTTACTTTACATTTCAATTACCTGTACTAATATGATTAATTTCCAAAATAATTGTGCTGAAAATGTTTCTACTATTTTAGTTTCATAAGTCTATTTTGTTTTCAGCTGAATATAAGGTTCTTTGCCCTGGAGGGGAAGGATTCCGACCAAACCCTATTACAGTTATATTGGAAGGTAATGTTTGTGTTTCCCTGTATTTACATGTCTAAAAGTGTGAAACTCTTCAGTGAGTGTCGTTTTACATGGAAGAGTGTGAATGAAATGTTTGTTGTTTTGCTCAAACAGATATTGATGAATGTCAAGAACTACCTGGACTTTGCCAAGGAGGAAAATGTATCAATACATTTGGGAGCTTCCAGTGTCAGTGTCCGTCAGGGTACTATTTGAATGAAGAGACTCGAGTGTGCGATGGTACGTAGCCTTCACTTAACTAGTCTTCTGCTTTTGTTCTTGTGGATGCTCCCTCCCTGGATGTGTTCAAGGCCAGATTGGATGAGGCCTTGAGTAACCTGTACTAGTGGGAGGTGTCCCTGCCTATGGCAGGGGGTTGGAACTAGATGATCCTTGAGGTCCCTTCCAACCTTACCATTCTATGATTCTATGATTCTATGATTCTTAGAACATTATGACAGATCAATTTGCAGAAGGATCAATCTGCTCTTGAAAAGGAATACAACCAGACCAAACAATGTAAAACTTCAAGTGGGAAAATTGGACCAAGCTGAAGTCTTGCATTGAAAGAGAGAAATTTCCTCCTCAGTTGTGTTTGAAGTGTAGGGAAATATTTGCTTAAAATAAACAGATTTTAATAAAAACCAGAAAACCCTAGAATTTTAGTTAACTAGACAGCTTTTAAAACATAACTGTTTGGTAATGGCTAATGAATAAGCAGTCAAACAAAGAGTGAGCTTGCCCCATAAGTCTGCTGGACTGGTTACAATGTGTCCATGCCATTTTCCCACTGCTTGTTTTCTGCCCTGCTGATCTCAACGTGCAACTGAAAATACTGGTTATACTGCAAAATATTTTTCTTTCCTTAGCACAGTCAGTAACACATGTTCATTAAATTGTGTGCAACTGGCAAGTTGTACTGGATATAAAACTTCAAGCAATTCCCATTGTCCAGGCGGTCTTCAGCCTTCCAGACTGTTAGTAATGTTAATATAGTGCTATGATGTGTCAAACACTGCAGAAAAGCAAAAGATTCAGCTCTTAAATTAAGATTGAACCCAAGTGCTTCATCCATATTGTGCTTATGTAGCTCAACAAATGTTAAGGAGGAAATCTGTCTCTGTATTTTGCCTTACTGGTGTGTCAAAGATACTTTAAAATGGTAAGGCTAGTGAAATGTTTTTGAAGTTTGAGGAGCTGAGGTGTGAGAGTGGTATTGTGTTTGGGTTTGTTTTTTTTTTTAATCAAAGGTTGAAGTCTCTTGATGAAGTAAATGTGATGTCTTGTATTGGGAAAGTTACTTACTTTCCTCAGTGAAACAAACCTGAACCATCTGACCAGTCTGTTGGTAGCATCATTACATACTGAGGTGGACACTCCACAAGTAACAGCTTTGGTTCTTGTCTGTATCTGAGAATCCAAAATGGATGAGATCCTCAAGTACTGTTTTTGTGCAACAAGTGCAAAACTCAGATTACTGTCTCTGAGCAGACTCAACAAATCGAGAGTTCCTCTCTTTCATCATAGGCAGGCTTTCCATGGCCCCTGTGCCACCACTTCTTCTGCATATGGGCTTTGCTCCACCATGACCTTTTGAGGAGCCCTTTCAGCTTTTCTCCACCAGTGCCTTCCTACTTTAGGCATTACTGAAACATTTTTGTTCTGGAAGGCACAGTAAGAAAGTTTCTGTGACCACTCACTGCCTTTTTGTTCTCTTCTAGATGTAAATGAGTGTGATACACCTGGCATTTGTGGACCTGGCACGTGTTACAATACTGTTGGAAATTACACCTGCATCTGTCCTCCTGATTACATGCAAGTCAATGGAGGAAACAACTGCATGGGTATGATTTCTTTTTAAAGCTTTCTCTTAGTGCTTTAAGCCAGGGATTTACTAGGCATAAATCAGAGCTAATTCTCTGAATCTGGTTATATGAGAGTTAGCTAAATAAAAGATCAAGTTTCTTTCATTAGTTTTCTTAAAGCAATTTCAATAATTTATCAGAATTTTTCCTTTATTCTGCTATTTTCTACATTCATCCCTTCCAAGTTTCACTTCAACTTCAAAAGCTTCTACATGTGAAACGCTACAATTACTCACACTCCACAGAATGAAGTCACAAACTGTTTGCAGTTCTTAGGGGGAACCATAAACTAGCTCATGTTTTTCCATGTTGGGCAAAAGGCCAATACTGAATCCTTTGATGAGTCTGGTCAGTGTTACAGCCTTGTTGGTTGCTGCTGAATACGTGTATTGCACACACTTTTTGGTACTTTTAGCCTTATCTAGGGGCAGACTGTTCTGTGGTATTCTACAGTGCTGCAGCATCTGCTTGACAGGGGTCTAAAAGCCTCCTCCTAAATCCCTCAGAGCTGCTAATGCACTGCCCTGGGTTTTTCTTCATTTTCACAGATATGAGAAGAAGTCTGTGTTACAGAAATTACTACCCTGACAATCAAACCTGTGATGGTGAGCTGCTCTTTAACATGACCAAGAAAATGTGCTGCTGTTCTTACAACATTGGACGTGCATGGAATAAGCCTTGTGAACAGTGTCCTATCCCAAGCACCGGTATGTTTTTACATCGCAGAACTGTTTAAAAGCTTCAGTATCAACATAATTGTTATTAAAGGGTGCAACAGTGTTAAAGATGCTATGCCATTGTCAGCTCTTAGTATTTGCAATGAAGGCATTGATTACTTTTCTGACCCTGAAAGTCATCAGCCCTAGTGAGAGTGAGGGCATATGTGGAGTGGTTTGTGTTCATACTGAATCATGTCTCCTTTTTGCCAGTTTCCCTGTCTGGGAGACTTCATGGTCTGGATTAATTAATCTGTCTCGTTGCAAATGCTTTCTGATCCAGTCTTGAAGCACTTGCAAGGTTTTGTTTGCATTACTCTAACAAACATGGCGGCTTCGGTTCTTTGGCTGGTGATTGCCACAAAGGGCCTTCGTGGTAGCCATGGCTTTACAGAGGGATCTTGGTCTCATCTGAGTATGATCTGTCTCAGGTGTGTAAACATAAGATGTAGGAGTTTCTGGGCTAGTTGTATGGGAATACAGGACTCCTCCATACTGGGTAAGACTCTGCAAGAGTTAAGGCCAGGACATCCTGCTCTAGTTTGAGGGGGTTTGCTTCAAAACCAAAATTTTTAAATGCTTATTTGAATAACTTCCAATTGATAGTCCAGGTTTTTTAAAGTCAGATCTAGACTTGTATGCAAAAACTGCAAAGCACAAAAATAAGCATCAGTGAAGCAAAATCAGCATGTGATCCCAAGCCCTCTACATCTTTTTATTTGTTAGTTTCAGTGGCCTTTGCATGAGTGTGCACATACTGAGCACATCACATGGTGAACCTCCTGGAAGAGTCTGCATACCTGTGTACGCCCTGCCAGTGCTGAAAGAGTAGAAAAATTTTCTTGTGCAAAGGATGATAATGAATTGTTGACTGTTGATTAATTCCAAATTGCCGATTGCTGATTTTCTTTCCTTTTGCAGATGAATTCTCCACACTCTGTGGAAGTCAAAGGCCTGGCTTCTTCATTGACATTTATACAGGATTACCAGTTGGTGAGTTGTAATTTCTGTTTTGAACTAAATTTCATGCTACCCCTGCCCAGGTAAGAGGGAAGATTTCTTTTCCCAATTATATTTTTCATGGGAGAAATAATGACTAAACAGTCTAACGGAGTTCAATCCTCTGTCTAAGTCTGAGCCAGCAAACTTTCTGTTCAGCTCCTCCTAGCTGGAAGCAATAATAATTGCTGCTTGTAATCAAGGCAACATAAAGGTCCAAAGAAACTGCAATCAGGCCTACATGAGCAGGGCACAGATAACACGAATAAGGGATCTGGGAGTAAGGCCAACCAGCATTTGGGCTGAGAGAAGCTGTGAGTCTTTCTTTCAAACTGAAGCAGAGATTTAATAGAACATTTCACATCACTCCCCCTGTGTATTGGTTTGACACAAAAATCCTTTTTTCAGCTCAACTCAAATATTTCTCACATATGTTATTGTGTGCAACATTTGAATCGTGAGTAACAAATTGCAAAACAAAAAGAGGGAGCAAATGAGGAATTCTAAGACAAGGAGTTGAGTAAATCCCTAATGGGACTCCTTTTGTTTTTATTCACACAAAAATGCAAATAAGAAGCAGATAATGTGCCCTGTAACAGTCTGAGGCAGCAGATAGGCAGTAATTCTTTAGCATCAAGCTGCTGCTGTGATACAGTGTGCGGCTAGATAGATGGAAATACTGATTATTTACCAGGTTATTTCCTAGAAGCAAAATTCCCCTTTATAGCTAGTAACATTAGCCCAAAGTGTTGCTGGGTCTACTCAAGCCGGTTGGGACTTTGGTCACGCTAACATGCAAAGGCAAAGGCTGCATCTGCAGCATGAAGTGTGTGCCAGGAGAGGAGCATTGCAGTGCTCTGTTTGCTCTGCCACAACATAGAGCAATGTGCTTTCAGAAGCGAAGTGAAACAGAAGGGCCATCCTGCACTGGCCACCAATGCATAGCAGTGCATGCTGCACACAGCATACACAACTATACAAGTCACAGGCTCTCCCTGCTGCTTTGGGACCTCCCTATGTCACTGCACTCAAGCTGCTGCTTTTGCACAGAAGGTGCTTGTGTCCTTAACATCTGTGGGCACGGAAATAAGGTAGCACCCACTCTGCAGGGGAAGTTCTCTGAGTACCTTACTCTGGTTACGGTCCTTATGTGATGATACTCTTCTGTTTGGATTAAAGTTCTGTATATTTTCTCCAGGTGCTTATTTCAGAGACAAAAGCAGAACCAATTTACTCATCCCTTATGTCATCAGAGAATTAAGAATTACAGAATCTGATGTAGGAAGCAAAGGATTTACTCCAGCAGCAAAATAAAAAACAAACAAACAAGCCGTTATTTGCTGGAAATGTACATATTAGCTGACTGTTTCCCACCATATTCTGTCTTTTGTACGTTAGTGCATGTGACGATTTTTACTAAAGGGAGAGGCTTTGGAGGATTCACTCAACTCTTTTATGTTGTCAGAATATTAAAGATGTATGACTTAAGGACGCAGTAATAGCAGCTGGGATTTTTTTCTGCCAAAATGAATTACTTAACCCAGGTGTATATAGAGCACTGGCAAACCCTGTCTGCCTGGCTTAATCAATCTAATTAATAGCATGTTGGCAGCACTTCAGATGTTACCTGGAATTGGCACTTCCAAACTCTTACATAAAAACATGAAAGTCTTTTCAGATTAACAAGGGTAAAACAGTGCAAAACTAATTCTGACAAGTGCTCGGTCAGAACTCAGTCATGCTCCCCTGTGTTAAACCAGAGACAGTTGCATTCTCATCTTTGGCCTTTCCCATGGCAGCACTTAGGAAGATGAGGAGATTCATCAGGGCTGTGGGTGGGAGATGTGAGGAAGGATGTGTGCTACCCTCTGCATCGTTCCTGTGTGGCAGGATATATCCTCACTGTAGTGAAGAGTCAGAAGCTGAGGAAATAACAGTTTGGAATGACTCGCTGTCTACTGCAATTGGGAATGTTCTGATGCTTGCATGAGGCTTTTCATAGTTCTCTTAAGGGCGTATTCCATGGTAGATTCAATATGAAGTGCTGTTGACAAGTATTTTAAAAAAAAAAAATATTCTTGCAGATATTGATGAATGCAGAGAGATTCCTGGAGTCTGTGAAAATGGGATCTGTATAAACATGGTTGGTAGCTTCCGATGCGAGTGTCCTGTGGGTTTCTTCTACAATGACAAGCTCCTGATCTGTGAAGGTAAAGCACTGAGCTCATTCAGATCTCACCAGCTGGCAATTCAGACACTGCCAAACCTGGCATACTTGCAAGGCAATCTCAATGAGGGGGAAATGCTGGTGCCAGTGTAATAAGCCTATGTTAATTTGGACATTTTGAAATCTTGCATAGAAAATACCACATTTTCCATCTGACATCTAAAGCCTTGAAGGAGCATGAGTCAGCAGTCATGGGAAGAAACACTGGTTTTCACATTAGACAGTAAAGCCAAGAAAAGAGGAGTAGTCTTGAGTCAGATCATGAGCACAATGTTTTTTTAATTCCAAGACACTTTTATTCTAATGGAACAAAGGTTTCAGTAAATGATAAAAACACATGATAACTTTTTTTCCAATGTAAACATTTCCTAGCACTGTATTAGTCAGTTTATTGGAGAAACCAAAGGCATCAGTAGGAATTGCTTTCATTCTCTGGTGTTGGTTATGATTGCTGACAACATGAGTGCTGCAAGAAAGTCATTGAGAACTTCAAGTTGAAGTATCTTCTGTATGCTGCTTCTAACCAAAACACAGTTACATTTCTAGGCAAATAAAATTCTCTTTTTTGCAGCAGCAGCTTAAGTAAGGAAAATTGGTCACAATTTTTTGCCTAAAATCGTGTAGTGGTGTTTAAATTGAAAGCTACAACTGTCCAGCAGGGATCATCACACTCAGTTATGATAAAAGGAAGATTCTTCTAGTCTCCAGTGGAGCTGTATGGAGACACAGCAGCTTATTTATTTTGAAATCCACCCAAGTTAAGTGTTGCAGCAAGCCTTCAACGGGCCCTACAAAACACCTCAGAAAACCACTATGTAAATTGTCCAAATAGGAATTAATTTTACAGATGGAGCATGTGGGTTTGGGATCATTTCAGGAAGATACCTAAATGTGACCAAATGCCTACTTTCACCAATATGTTTGTGGTTTTTTTTCAGAATTAGAAAGAAATTTCTGTGTTTGGGTAAAGTAATATTCTTTACACTAAAAACAAAGTGATGTTAAGGTCTTTCCAGTGCCAGATTGTCATAACAATCAAATTCCCTTTTTGTATTAACAGATATTGATGAATGCCAGAATGGGCCAGTGTGTCAGCAAAATGCAGAATGTGTCAACACTGCTGGTAGCTACCGCTGTGACTGTAAACCTGGCTACAGGTTCACATCAACTGGCCGCTGCACTGGTGAGTGCTGCTGGTTTGTTCGGGTGAGGATCTGCAGAAAGTGGCAGCAAAACCTAAAGAAGTCTACACAAGCTTGTCTCCTCTTCAGAAAGATGGTGTACCAGATGATCTGAGCTCCAAGAACCCTCCTCTTAGAGCCTTTTAGGGCATCCCATAAACATTCTGGAAATGCCCAGAAGACTTAAGGGCCCATCCTGCAGAAACATAAATGAGAGTCAGTCACCTGAGTAGGTGATTGCTTTCTACTCTATCTCACCGACTGCAAACATTTTTCTTCAACCCTTGTTATGTCTGGGGAGGGAGGACAATTGATTCACTACCTCTTGATGAACTATTTTCTGACACTAAAATTTCAGTTGCAGTCCTGACAGAAACCTTCCCCTGCATAAATTCTTTGATTTTTATTATAATTTCTTAAATGTGTTTTAAGCAATTGATTTACCGCTTTTGTTTTTCACCAATAACTCCCTACTTACTGGAGTATTTGCCGATAAGGTGAACTTATCTGCTTGGCCATATGCCATAAAACTTATTGTTAACCTTCATAACTTTTATGTGGATTTAAATAGGCCTCTCAAAATGATTTTTAGGTATTTACTGAGAGGGCCTGTAGTTCTCTAACCTATTTGATTTTTCTTACAATATCGTATCTGAGGGAGGCACTCATGTTATCTTGATTGCTTGAAGAATTGCAGAGATTTTAAGTCTGCTGTGGGCCAAGCAGTTCTAAATATTATATACATTGCTGAACAAAATAATAATCACAACGGAAACTGGCAACATTTTCCTTGGGTTTTGCATCTGAGTACATGGGGTTTAGGAAGTGTACTTTTCCCTGCAACACAGTTTTTCATTGTTTCATGTGACCCTTAAGGGATAAAAGATGTAGGAGCAACCAGAACACTACTATGAGAACTAAAACTTTGTTTTGTTAAGCTATGCAGTGGCACATGTAAATATTCAATATGTTCCAAATGTAATTGTTGTTGTTATGGGTTCATTACAGCAGTACAGGAAGAGCCGGGGAAGGTTCTGATATGAGTTACAATACTAAACATAAATTGGCACAAACAGTAATACTTCCCTCTATTTTGCTCTTATTTTATATTTAGTGAAAATAAAGTCCCACAATTAGAGCCAAAATAAAGGTGGTTGATAAAATGCTTGATCCAGCAAAGGAAGGAAATTCCCAACAGCTCTCCTGAGAGCAGAGTGCTAAGTGCCTTGCAGGATCAGTTGTGCTGCTGCATGGAAAATGATCACACCTCAGTAGTTCATATGCAGTTGAATCAGAACTGATGTGTCATAGACACTAGTAGTACTATGAATACTGTGTTTATCTTGCTATTAGAATGTTGTTCTTCTGGTGCTATCTGTTGTGGCCTAATGAATAATTTTTCATATAAACTAATTTTTGCCACTTAAGACAATTCTGACTCCCAATTCTTAAAAAAGTCACAAAGTTCTTTGTTTACCCCAAAAGAAGTGACTTTCCCTGGAGACTTCTATTCACTGTTCTTTTGCCCACAGGAGCACCAAAGGTAGCCATAGTTTTTTTTCTCTCCTGAGCTGTGAAGATTAGGAGTTCTTAAGTCAACATGTCATCCAGCATTGGTTTCTTTTTTATCTCCTTTTGACTCTTAGCAGCAAAATCTTTAATAGCATTGAGAGAACTTTGTCCTCAGCAAACGTCTATCCAGAGTTAGTAGTGGCCCCAAACTGATGGACTGCAATCCTGGAGATGATCCATGTGCCACATGACTGTAGAGAATAGGCAGGGGAGGCAGAAAAACAAGACTTAGTACTTAAAGTCCATATAATTCAGAACAACTTGACTCTTAGTTTTGCAATGGACTGGGGACAGTGTGGTAAGAAACAGTACCTGCTTTGCTTAGATTGGATGTAACAGAAAATTACTGAAGGCTAAACTCTAATGAATTCTGATACAAGCTTATGGCAGCGCCTCAGGTCTCATATTTTGGCATTACAGTGGACAAAATGCGAGGAAGCATATTGAATCAAAACAGCTCTTGTTGGTGATGAGGTCAGCAGAAATACCTCATTTGATCCATGTTTCTGATTTGTCGTGGAAAAAAAATGTGCTGGACAGCAATCATTTTGTTCTCTTAATGTTTTGTTTCATTTACAATTGATAGAATTCTGGATTCCACCCGAAAGCATTCATAAGAAGGGTAGCAGGAAGCTTGGGTAATAGATGCCCTGCTAGTGTAAGGCAGTGTATCACATGCTGGCAGGATGGTGTTCCCACTCTCCATAGCTGAGTGTCTGCTGCTGTTGGCAGAGTATTTTCTGACTCCATGTAGCAGTAACTCTTCTTGCTATTTGAGCTGTGTCTGGTTTACAGGATCATCACAGTGTGAGGCATGGATGCTAAAACACATATGTAGACACATACCCATTTTATCTCTGCACAATGAGTAGATAAATCTATAGTACATTTTATCTTCACTTAGCGAGGGAAGTGTGGGATGCATCTCCCATTCTCTTTTGCATGAGCCACGTTAGCAAGCAGTTGCTTTCATGAGAAAGATACAAACTGCTATTTTTATGTGGCTTGAATGCCTGCTACAGTCAATATAGAGCACTCAGAATTTTCCCTATACAATTTCATGCCATTAATTCTACTTTCAAAGCCACAGTGATTACGCTTTCCCTCCAGCAAGAATTTGTGTTTGGTAAATATTTTTGCTCCAAATGATTTACAGTTCCACAAATCTTGGAAAAGTTGATTTATAAGCACATAGCTCCTTTTTCTGGGATTTGTGTAATGCTTTCATAATTAATAAATTAAAACCCTGTTTTAAATTAGGGCCATGCACTGAATTCTAAGTGTCATGGTTGCTGTGAATACATCTTTTCAGCCCTGTAATTTAGAGGCTTTCGCTTTCACTGTGCCTCTCTGTTTTCAGATCGAAATGAGTGTCAAGAAATTCCCAATATCTGCAGCCACGGGCAGTGTATCGACACTGTTGGAAGTTTCTACTGTGTTTGTCACAATGGATTCAAGACCAATGATGACAGAACAATGTGTGTAGGTAAGTATATCAAATTAAGCTGCACTTAAAAAAACTATTAAGTCTGTCCTCTCTGTTTTAAGGAGCTGCAGTGCAAGAATTGAGAATAGGAACCGTTTACCACCAGGCAAAGGTGCAAAACCACCTGGCAGCTAAGCATTATGGGCAGCTGATAGTAAAAAACATCTCATTACATTAGAGCAAACCATTAAAAATACTTAGCCTGTTAATGCTTCCATTTTTCAGGAAAAAGTTCCATTCTTGGATTTTTTGAAACATCTTGTCACATTTATTCCTTTAGGCAAGAAATTTAATAGATTAATATTGCAATGCAGCGATTGTATACAGACAAATTCTTAACAGAGTAAGGGAAGTGTAGATTTCTTGCCAGAAAAGTGCCCTTTTCAGAAACAGAGTTGTCTTCATAAAGGAGGAAATTCTGTATTTAACTCATTCACATCCGTTAGTGTAGCATCTGTCTGAGCAAGATGAGATTTCAGAATGTTTGTGATTAGGGATAGCTTACACTTCCTTTGAAAAGAGTGAGATGGGAACCACTAAGATAAATGATTGTTGATCTCTTGATTATACTTGCAAATTTTAATATCAAATATATAAATCTATGTAAAATCTTCTTTTGGGGGGAAATGCAACAATCTTCTTCTCGTCTGTTCATTCTGCTGACAGTGGATTATTTCTCTTGCCTGGGGTAACTACAAACTTTCCATTCCCCATCAATTATTGAAATTCTACCTGCTTGACTTTTCTTCTTTGCAGATATTAATGAGTGTGAGAGAGATGCATGTGGCAATGGAACCTGCAGAAACACCATTGGCTCTTTCAACTGCCGCTGCAATTTGGGATTCATTCTCTCACACAACAATGACTGCATAGGTAAGGGGAGCTGAGACTAATTATGTGTCTCTGATTTCCAGTTCTAGTGAAAGTACCATTAGTACCATCTGCTGCATTGAATTAAATTGCACCTTACATGACCTGCATGATTAAAGACAAATGCCAATTTCTAAAGTCTGAAGAGACCTCTTTGATTATGCACTGCTCACTTTTCTATATTGTCTTTAGTGTTTGCATGTGATATATGCCATTCCTTTTATTCACACTTGCTTTGACAATTTTATAACACAGACCAGTAGTGGTATTTCTCCTTGGCTTGCTTTTGAAGCATGAGATTATTTACATTATTATCAGTTACCGTGCTGATATAATAGAAACAGAAATCTTACCTACCCAATTTCACTTGTTGCAGGTGTTTCTTACACATCTTTCAATGTTGTTTTTCTTAGATGTGGACGAGTGTGCAAGTGGAAATGGAATGCTCTGCAGAAATGGTCAGTGTATGAACACAATTGGGTCATTCCAGTGTCTTTGCAATGACGGCTATGAGGTGGCTCTGGATGGAAGGACTTGTGTTGGTGAGTGCTTTTTTTTTATGGTAGGATAAAAAATCCTGATCAGATAGTCATAGTAAGGTCAGAGAGAACTATCCTACTGTCATCATAGTACCTAGCAGAAGAAAACAATGACAAGGGGACAAGAAGAGGACAACTCCTGCTCCAGTGGAGTTCTACCATCAGCTTGATGGAGTCAAATTTACTTTGATTTACTGACATAAAAGCAAATATCTCAAATAAACAGTATTTCTTTTCTTTTAGATATCAATGAGTGTGCACTGGATCCTGGAAAATGCTCACCAGGCACATGTCAGAACTTGGATGGATCATTCAGATGTATCTGTCCTCCTGGGTATGTCCTGCAGAACGACAAATGCGAAGGTGTGTACAAAGTAATCCTTTTTTTATCCCCTTACTAGCTACTCACAGTACCACTTTCCTCTGCATCTAAACATGAGGAATGTTCAGTCATCTGTGACAGAGTACGTTTCTGAACTGTAGCCACAAATAAGTAATTTCCCAGAAAACTTCTCACCAACTTCTGTTGGAACCAGAACTACCTGATCTGGTCCTAAGAAGAATCTAATCTCTAATGTTTGGTTGATGGTACATTGTTAAGGTTCGCCCACTGCACAGTAAGCTAAAATTTAACCCTAGATTTTGTCCATGGATTTCTTGTTCCTCTTTCTGTCTGTCATTTTTTTTTTTTCCTTCTTCTTTCAAATCTGTTAAGTATCAGTGATGATGGAAGTTCATATTTTACACAGTAGGACTGCCAGTGTAAATATTTTTATTTCTCATCTCTTCAATTATTTGTCTTGCAGACATTGACGAGTGTGTGGAACAACCAGAAATTTGTGCCCTGGGCACCTGCAGCAACACTCCAGGCAGTTTCAAATGTCTGTGTCCAGAAGGCTTTGTGTTGTCTTCCACAGGCAGGCGATGCCAAGGTAAGTTCACTCCTATTTTCTGGCATTTCAGAATTTGTTTGCTGTTTTATAAGAGCCTTATTAGTTGCCTGTTTCTAATATAACAAAGAGACTCTGGACTCAAACAGTGTTTTTCACAAGGAAAACATGACAGTTCTGTGGTTGGAGCCAGGTTCTGTCTTGCCCTAACATCTGTTTGTCATTACAAAGAACACTGCAATAAAAGGGGCGAAGATAATGTAAAATGCACCAGGTTAAGCAAGGAAATTATGTTGCCCTGCAGCCCGCCCTTTCACCCCTGGAAGAAATGTTGAGGCTACCTGGACTCTCTATAGATTGTGACACAGGCTCTCTATGTAGAGTCTGACACAGAGACAGAGCATGAACACAGGCAGGAGACTAATACAATGTGCTGAAGACAACTTTTCCAAGATTAAAGCTGTTCTTAGCACTTATCAAATACATCATAGCACTAGCTCCATGCTATTCTTCTCCACACATGTGTAGGTGGAAGCGAGATCGATGGGAAAAATTTGCAGACAGTGTTGTGTGGACAATAAACTTCCAACTGCTTAGAAAAGTCTGAAGTGTTTCTTGGCTTCTAGATTACCATACACACTGTTCAAAGCCTCAAAATGTGGGCACTAAGCCAGAGATGAGATGCTAAAAGCTGAACATCTAGTAATGAAAAGCCACAGGTTAGTTTATGTTGCAGATCAAAACCAAACACATCAAATTAGGGAGTGAGTTGTTTTAAAGACTTTGAAAATATGAAATAGATACATCATTAAATGTCCTCTACACAGTGTGCCCAGTGGGAACCACTGATGAGTAAAACCTTTATAAAGACCTCTGCAGTTATGCTTGGCACAGAATGGTGATGCTTGTTGACACTATAGTGTGCTCTTCACTTCACAGTGGGCTAAATGAAACTGTGGTTTTGGTAAAAATTAATCCAACCTGCAGTAAACCTTCATCCAAGTCTTCAAACCACCGTGCAGTTTGGCACAGTTACTTCTGTCAGCTTCAAGAAGGCAGCATGGCTGGTTTAACTGGGCTTTTGTAGCTTGTGTAAATTAGGTTTCTACATTCTGAGGATGTTGTTTTCTTGAGATAATAATAAAAGAACAAATAAAACCTCCCCAGGAAAGATATTAATTTTTTTAAAAAGTAGCCTGATCTTCTCCTTTATGAAAACAGGCTACTGGTTCACACACATTGTCAGAGGAAAAGGCATGCTTGTGTGTATGAACGTTGTCGGCCTCTCTCTGTCCCTTTTAGAAGACTTTTGATTTTTTTCTGTGTACCTCAGGCCAAGCAAAGCTTAGTTTAAAGCTTCCCATTACCCAGGACTTCTGTAAAAACTGGACATTGCCTGGCATTGATGCTGCAGACAGACAACTGAATGAGCAGCAGCTTCCATCAATGCTCTGTTGCTGTGCCCTTGCCAATGCATGTTGCTGCCAGCTCTCTCTCTGCTGGGTGCATGTGGTCTGTGATCTCAACTCTGCTCTTGGTTACCCAGCCTAAGGGAGTAAAATATAATGCCACTGGGCCAGTCCTCTTCGTGTGTGTCTCGGGGAAGAATGAAGAAGGAAAGTGCTATTGAAAATTGCCTCTCATTTGACACTGAACAATATTATCATTGCAAATGGATTAAAATCTCTTGACTTGAGTGGTTCTTACTAATGATGAAATATAAACCAATTAAGCCAATATCCAGTTTTTATAAATCTGAATGAGGGCGAGAGTGTAGTACAGCCCTTGGGTCTCTGTTGGACAAGTTCTCCATGGCTGAAGTAGGACACTATCCCATAACTTTCTGTCATCAGGTTAGGGAACTCCCCTTCCTCCTCAGAGCTTCCATAGTCAGAGACAGTAACAGTCCTTCTTGTCAGACTCAGGTGAAAGTTCGGTGATTTGTTGGGGGTGTCCTCTGTAATTTTGCAGTTAACACCTGTAAGTGAAAATTGTGTCAAATATCACCCTGACCACTCCTTTTTTTTTTTTTTTTTTTTTTTTTCCCTCTGCAGATCTGAGAGTAAGTTACTGCTTTACCAAATTTGAAGATGGAAAATGTTCGGTGCCAAAGTCCCGAAACCACTCCAAACAGGAGTGTTGCTGTGCCTTAAAGGGTCAGGGATGGGGAGATCCCTGTGAGCTCTGCCCAGAGGAAGCAGATGGTGAGTTCTTGAATAAGTCACCCTATTATCATGATAGTCTCTCAGAACTGAGAGAAGATTTGCACTGTTATAAGAAGGAATTAGGAAAAATAATCTTCCACAGGTGTTCAAGCCTAACATTGTCATTGCTCTCTGTAAAGCAGATGCCATTGCAGTCTCAAACAACTATATTCGTTGCATAGTCCAGTCTGAAGCATAATCTTTGTTTGAAGGTTTGTCAGTATGATTAGATGCTGAATGTTTTGCTTTGGAGGCATCACATACAGAAAGTGGAAAGTAGTAAACAGGTCTTTGGTAGGCTCTGAGTGCAAATACTTGTAAGACACAAATGGAATTCATCTAATTGTAAATAAGTATAGGAAGGAATGCCTTAAATATGCAATGTAATTAAAAAAAAAAACAACAAACCACAAAACAGTCAAAAATCACCTTTGGAATCGTCTTTTTAGGTTTTGTGACTACATTTTGTTATTTTAAAAATCTAAATTTACAATCTTATCGATGCGAATGACTTGCAAGAATAGCAAGGAATGACAAAACACAGGCCTTGATGAAAGAAAGCCTCCCTGCACTGCTGCTAAAGAAACACTTCCCATTGTTAGTATCCTTTGTAAGACTAAGTAATCAGGCACCAAGCAAGTTAACAGGCCTTTCTGCTATCGTGCTGCATTTCGCTGAATGCCCTTTAATTCTTGCTGACAGATGAGGTTAACAGCATTAGTGGTTTCAGCAATACATTGATACAGTTCATTTTGTTAATAAGTCATGTAGATGCTTTGCAGACAATCCTCACAAAAGCCAAGGGATGAAAAGTGAATCTAATGTGCCAGCTGCAATGTTCTTCCAAGGCTGTGCATGTTTCATTACATTGCCCAGGAGCATTTGAGGCAAAGTCAGTGGGAAAAGCCTAGTATACATTGCAGCATTTCCTTGAAGTGTCAGCACATGTTTTTTTGCAGTCCAAACTTATCCCAAAAGATGATATCAAGGCCAGTTTTCTCATCTTTTAAAAAAGAAAAAGCTTTAAGGTATCAGTCTGGGAATCTAATATCTCAGCATGTCATAGACAGTGCAATTGTTTCTTTTTTAAAAAATACAACCCACTCGGTTGTTATTTCACACATGTTCTCCATTAAACACTGTCTGAATGCAGCTGAAGCACATATGCTACCTCAGTTTCCTTCTGAAGGCCTGGGCAACCCACAGGTATTGATTGTATTTTCAAACTGCACAGGGCTGCATGTCCTACTTGGAGCCTAGCACTGTGCCATATGCTGCTGCTTCTAGTGCAGGTGTGCATCTACATTTAGGTCTGTTTTGTTCAACCTCAGCAGAGATGAGCTATGGAAAGTGGAACAGTTGTTATGTTTATGACTGTATTGTACTGTGGCACTGGAAACTTCTTTGTGACCTACTGTATTTGCAGAACACAAAGCAAAAATCTTGTCAAGTTCTGTGATGTTCTGGGCATGGTTAGTAGAGAATATGCTCAGCATCATCTTTAAATGGTTTAAATTACAGTCCTCTGTCCGTCCATCTGCTTGTGATACAGATTAAAGGGATGTAGTGGAAGATTAGTTTCAGTTGCAGGACTTCAGTGTCTGTGTCAAACTCAGAGTTGGAGGAGTTTCTGAAGACCCTTTATGATTACACTCATGCTTATTGCATTTTGGTCCACTAGAGTGGAAATTTAAGATTTCTTGTTTATTCTAATCCATTGAATGTATGAGGTGATTTGCACAGGTAAGGAAGGATGAACTTGCAACAAGCAGAGAATTCCTTGTTCTCAAATGACATCATCTTTTAGTTGTCAAAAAAACACTCAGAAAACCTTGTGGGTTTGGAAACTGAGTGGTGATTTTACCCTAAGCCAAGACCAGAAATTCTAATCTATTACTTACTCTGTCGCTAGAGGTTGGCATGCTTTTAGAAGCTACTACCTGGTGCTTACAGATTAGATTGGGCCTTTAGAAAACGTTGTCAATCTCTCATTTACAACAGAAAAGAACAATTACAGTAACTGGTATTGCTGCCTCCCTGGAGGTGTTCAAAACCATGTTGGACAAGGCCTTGAGTGACCTGTACTAGTGGGAGGTGTCAGTGCCTATGGCAGGGGATTGGAACTAGATGTTCCTTGAGGTTCCTTCCAACCTTACCATTCTGTGATTCTATGATACTTTTAAAATGGAAATACTGCTAATTGTTCACAGGATTTTACATGTGTAGTTATCGGATGAAATGTAAAGTGAGCATGCAGTTTTTGCATAAATGTAAGATAAAATTACAAGTTCCTACATTTACATACTGTGTTTCTGGAGCTGAACATGAGGAGGATAGATGTGTATCAGTGATTAATTCTGTAGCTCATGAGTATTGCTGATCACAAAGACAGAATGTAACATATGGTCTGACTTGTATGTTTGGGGTTTTTTTACAGAGGCTTTCAGACAGATTTGTCCATTTGGAATTGGCATCCTTGTTGGACCTGGTGATGCAAGACTAGGTGAGTGCCTACACTGCATGATGCCATTGTCATTTTCTACTGACAAAGCATGCCCCTGATTTTTAGCTGAGCATAACACCTCTGCAGCTATTTCCAAAAGCCCATGAATTGCAGAAACTTCTAGGCATTTTTTGGGGTATATTTTTACCAATTTAAAATTCACACTTGAATGCCTTTCGTATCAGAAGTTAGACTTCTTTAGAATAGCGCATTGGGCTTTGTAATTTATGCTGAACAGACTTGCTGGGGTCTGTTGAACAGGTCATAGAGCACACCTGCCTTTTCTTATGCACTGTATGTAGCCTGTTTACAGTAAATGTTTGTAATCCTCCAGAAGTGCACACCACAGTTTCCCAGATCCCCTCAGTACATTCTGTTCTCTCCCAAGACAAACAGCACTTCAGCTTTGTTGGCAAAAGTTTTCATTTCAGGAGTGCTGGATGACTACCGCTTTTCATATCTACTCCTCTCCCTGTAGCCCCAGTTGAAGAGGTCTTGTATCTGACATGCAGAATCACTTTCTTTTCTGCATTCTGAAGTTGGCCTGCAAGGCAGATTCTCTGCCCTCATCATAATCTATGAAAATTGAAATATTAGAATTTTTTTTGTCACCTTGAGAATATTTCTTGCCAGAGCAACACTTGTTCTTTGAGGGAATTCTGAAAGCACGTGAAATCAGTTGCACTTACTGTGTTGTTTGTCTTTCTGATTTAGATGTGGATGAGTGCCTTGATCCAGACAACTGTAAATTTGGGCAGTGTATCAACACAGATGGGTCTTTCCGCTGTGAATGTCCGTACGGTTACATCCTAGAAGGAGCTCAATGTGTGGGTAAGTACAGCTGTTTCACCTTCAGTTTTAGAGAATCTCCTGCTAAGTATGGCATTAAGGAGTATCAGGGTTGCACTATTCTAATGTTGTGTACTCTGTATCCCCACTAGTGCTTAAAACCTACCAGGGAAATTTACTCCAAGTTGTTCTTGCTCTGACTGAATGTTTGACCCCGATAACCTCTAGCAATCCCAAATTATGCTAGGAGATTGACTCTTAATTCAGTCACCTAAGACAGTTCTTAAATTTTCTGGGTTTTGTATCTTTTTGGCTGCACATCAATCAGCAATGTAGATTTCATACCTTTTTAGTTGAGTATGATCATGTATTCTTGCCTTAATTGAACTGCTTGCAGATACGGATGAATGTGCTGTTGGAAACCCATGTGGAAATGGAACTTGCAGGAATGTGGTGGGAGGTTTTGAATGCACTTGCATTGAGGGATTTGAGCCTGGACCAATGATGACCTGTGAAGGTGAGACTCCATGTGTTAAGGACTGTTGTTGTGCACTGAAATGGTATCCTGATTTTGGAAATTATAATTATTGAGGGGGGTAAATCAGTGTAAAAATTATTTTCTTTTTTTTTTTTTTTAAAAAAAAGAGGACATTTGGAACAATTCATCTTTACCTGAGCAGGATGCTGGGGTATGGTTGCTCCACAATAATCCCCAGTTCTTGAGTGAAGAGGCACTCTGAATGGTGAAAATAGAAAATAACCTGCTTAGGTTTGCTAGGGAAGAAAGAGAGAATAAAACAGGAAAATGTAAATGTGGTACTAGGCATTTTACCTGTATGATGAATAATTTTTCATGTTTTGATTTCTCATTTCAAAAAATAAAAAATTGGAAAATTCATAAGCAGGGGAGGAATAAGAAAGATCAGAGTTATAGAAGGGGCATGCAGAAAAATAGACTATTTAGATTCTTTCACTGTGGAAAATGTGATTGAAGAGATACACCATTTGAATTTATAAAGCTGCGAATGTTAAAGGTACCATAAATAGAGGGAATGTGTTAGACAATCCAAAGCAATCATTTTAATATGCATATTACTTGCTTAGGTTGTGGGGGGTCTTCGCTGCAGAATATTACTGAGGGCGTAAGTATAAAGTGACCCAGAAAAAAACTGTACAAATTTGCTGGGAGATCCACCAGTGAAAATTAAGTGTGATGGTTTAGTTGTGGCTTTTGGCTGTGCAAGTCCTTAAACTGAAAGGCTGTAGCAGGAGAAAGATCTCTGTGTATGTTTCTTAATACTCATCTCCTCTTGTTACAAACAGAGAGAGGAGAATGTCCTAGGACGTCCTAACACTCTCTTCTGACCTCACATGACTGTTCTGAAATTATCTGCAGCAGTCTGTTTGCAGGCCCATAAGAAAGAATGCTTCTACTCTTGCATCAGCTTGCATTAGTGTTATGTACAGTTAGACTCACTTCCCTGTGGAATTCAGGTTAAAACTCCAGTTGCAGAGGAGGAGTTAGTGGAATGCATAAACATCATTAAATAGCAGTAATTACTTTGAGTAGTCCAAAGTAATAAGCAAATCCACTTCAAAGCACTGTTTCTAGTAAGGTTATTGTTTTATGGAAATCAGTTTGCGAAGGAGCTGTATTAGTGTATCTAGAGTTTTAAAATAACCAGTCACAAATAGTAAGCCTGGATGTGGAAAAGATGCAGTTCTAACTGACAGTATTTTAGCACTGTGGATCTGGAAGTTATTTCCATTGGCTGCCTGCCGTTGACGATATTGAAACTTCAGGTAGCTGTGCAAACATCCTGCTGTTGCCTGGTGCCTGCTGCTGTACACACATCCATAACGAATGGAACCCTGAGTCCCCAGCTATTAAAATTTAGCCTTCAGTAAACTGGGATCTCTGAGATTACCCATACCTAAAACCTGCGCGCTCAAGCGTGCTGAGTTTTACAAAAGCATGTTTCATTTCCCCTGTGCTCTTTGTTGTCCTGAATCCAGATGTCAACGAGTGCATTCAGAACCCTCTGCTCTGTGCTTTCCGCTGCGTGAACACTTTTGGATCCTATGAATGCAAGTGCCCCTCGGGATACGTTCTGCGAGAGGACCAGAGAATGTGCAGAGGTAAAGCTCCTACCAGCCTCTCGTAGTTAAGAGATAATGATTTCAAGTTTTCAGGGATAGGAGTCTGACTTGCTACACTATGGGGCTAAAATTCTAGTCCTTGGAAGTAACTGTGAGTCAAAAAGAACTTGGGATGAAATTCTGTGATTTCCATTATGCAGTTGATTGTATCAACCCTGGCCTGCCCATAAACATGTATCTGCATAAAGTGAAGTCGTATCAAGTGATACGGTTTTCTCTTGCCCTGAAAAGGGCTTTTTGGAAGAAATCAATTTCCTCTAGGCTACTATATCTTACAATAGGTGTGGCATGATAAAAGTACACATTACAATTGAAAGTCCAAAGTCAGAATTTAGTATTGTGAATTTCTTCTCTATATACCAAATTCTGAATGTTGTGTTTTAGATCAGAATGAGTGCGAAGAAGGAATTCATGACTGTGACTCAAAACAGATGGAGTGCAAAAACCTAATTGGCACCTACATGTGTATTTGTGGACCAGGTTATCAGCGCAGACCGGATGGGGAAGGCTGTATAGGTAAGTGACACCAAAGTCTTGAAGCTCTGGGAACTCAGTTGCTCAGGAGAGCTGCAGATTTTGGATTTATTGAAATACAAAGGAGCTCGGGGAAAGAATTACACAACTACCTGTGTAGTGGGTCTACCAGTGCCATACAAACTGTTGCTGCTCAAGTGTGCACACACATGGGCAGTAAGCAGAGAATCGACGTGGCTGTGGCCTTACAGTCGGTTTGTATTGCTGCTGTTGTGGGTGTTCTGAATCAGGAAGCATAGAGTTTGGCCCATTGCCGTAACCTCTGTTAGCGTGAATGAGAGTAGATTGGAATTGGTTTTAAACTTTGGGTGACATTCAGAAGTGCAGCTGTAGCTCTGAAAACTTTTGACAAAAACAGTGTGGAATATATTGAGAGAAAATGTAGTAACAAAAGATGTAACACTGAAAATTGCGTAAAAGAGAATTTCTGTTTTTAAATGTGCGAGTTTAACCAGGCAGAATGCACAGCTTAAGAACTCCATACAAACTTCTCTAATCTGCATTAATCCAATAATGGACTTGACTTGTGTCATATTGTTTGAAATGCACAGATGAGAATGAATGTCAGACCAAACCTGGGATCTGCGAGAATGGGCGTTGTCTAAACACAGTGGGAAGTTACAGATGTGAATGCAATGAGGGATTCACTGTCAGTGATGCCCAGAACGAGTGCCTTGGTAAGTCACACATAAACGCTCTAATGAGCTATCACTTTGATAGCAGAAATTGTGGTTGAAATTAAACTTAGCAATGTATAGTGAGTGCACAGGCCCTTGAATTTACATGCCATCAGTCAGGGGCCTTTGTAAGTAGGTGCCCTCCTGCAAGTTCCTTCTGTTTACACTAACCTAACCATATGCCTGCTTCAGTCAGCCTGATTGGGTGAACTTAATGAGTGTTTGATGGCTTCGGTCAGCAGGGAATTGCTCAGCCTTTTCTTTGGTCCTAATTTTCAACCAGTCATTCTTCTCTGGGTTCAGGCAGAAACATGTATTTTTATAAGCGTAGCGTAACTTAGCTTCCACCTTTTGCTACATCATAGTCTCTTTCTAACTGCTGATGATCTTTCACTCTCTGTTCCACGGTCCCAGGGTGAAGTATGCCCTTTCTTTTATATTCTGACTAAATTCCTAACATCTCATGACCGGGTTCTGAAGGTCATTACTATTAGGATTCTCTGTGATGCATAATTTGTCTTCCAGACAACAGGGAGGGCTACTGCTTCACTGAAGTCTTACAAAGTATGTGTCAAATCGGATCAAGCAACAGGAACTCTGTCACCAAGTCTGAATGCTGCTGTGATGGTGGCCGAGGCTGGGGACAAAACTGTGAGATCTGCCCCTTCCCAGGAACTGTGGCCTTTAAGAAACTTTGTCCTCATGGCCGGGGATACATGTCTAATGGAGCAGGTACTGACTTGTCTGTTAAAGCCTCTCTTACGCAATGCTGAATTAAGCGATAAATTATAACCTATCCGTTTGCATATTGAAACACTTCGGGGTCCTAAATAGTTTGTATAGCAACTGGAATTTTTGGGGAGTTTTCATGTTGAGAGAGTACAGTCCACTGGGAGGAGTAAACATAGCCAAAGGCCCTGGATGATGAGGGACTCATCCCAATTTGGGAGGTGTTTATTTTGCATGCTGGTTGACTGACAATCATTCATTGTACTCTCCCATATGAGTGTGTTGTAGGTATGACTTAACATCTATTTATGTACATGAAAGCAAAGTGGTGTTTGATTTATGCAAGCTAATACAGAATCAGCTCCAGTTGTTCACTTCCACTTAATATTTCTCCTTAATCTGTGTGATACTTCATTGCTTTATGTGCATTTTTTCACATGTAGGATGTGTGTGGATTTTTCATGTCAGGTCACAAGAATCTCTTGAAGCTGCATAAAATAATTTCTTGTTCTGTTGTGAACCAACCCTTGTTTAATTGCAGATATTGACGAGTGTAAGGTTATTCATGATGTCTGCCGTAATGGAGAATGCATCAATGAGAGGGGATCTTACCGTTGTCATTGCAACCTTGGCTATACTACAGATTTAACTGGCACTCTCTGCATAGGTAAGGGTTTTATTATGATGTGTGTTTATTACTAAGAGGTGACTTAAAGGAGGAGGTACAAAGATGTTGAAAAAAGAG
The DNA here is from genome assembly GCA_013396675.1 of Eubucco bourcierii. Taxonomy (NCBI): domain Eukaryota; kingdom Metazoa; phylum Chordata; class Aves; order Piciformes; family Ramphastidae; genus Eubucco; species Eubucco bourcierii. The sequence continues at coordinate 449,668 of VWZE01002424.1, forward strand.
TAAAGAAAATGTCATTCATCAGAAAACTTTGGGAACGTTGTTTTCCTCCTGAGATCTGAGTATTGTGAAAAACATTAACGCAAATCTTGGTTAACAACACTAAGGCATCTGGTTTTGCTTCTTCTAGATTTGAATGAATGTAATGAGTCCCCCAAACCTTGCAATTTCATCTGCAAAAACACAGAGGGGAGTTTCCAGTGTTCATGTCCGAAGGGGTACATCCTGCAAGAAGACGGGAGAAGCTGCAAAGGTAAAATTCACCAAAAGAATTTACTGCACAAACTCTGTGTTTCACAGGCAAATACCAGTCAAGGATATCTAGATGAGGTAAATCTGTCTCCTTGATTCATGTGAATATTTCCACTAAAGACAGTGGAAGTGGCCTGCACAGGACCAAGCTAGTGTTTCAGTTAGTTCTTTAATAATCTGCGTGAACAGTAGATCCACAGGATTTTTTGCAGGGAGATGACAGCTAATCTTAAGGGACTTTGTGACTAATAGTATATACAATTGATCTTATTTTGTTAATCATGCTGCTTTAATCTGTGTTTTCCAGTAATAAATATACCATAATAGATGCAAACATGAGCAGGGTTTGAAATACATTGTCCACCATCGACAGAATTTTAACCTGCCAACTGCAGCTGAAAAAGTGACAGCAGGAGAGATTTAAAAATGTTTGTTACGATTTCATTTATTTATATATATTGGTAGCAAAGATCTGACTGAAACCACACAAGTAAAAGCAGCAATTCTAAACAAGGGAAATGACAGTGTACTTTGTCATTAGCATTTAAATAGTCCTTTTGGTGTAGAGCATGCTTCAGTACAATATCGTTTTGCACTCTACCCCTGCTTCTCTGGAAGATGATGCCCTCTCATTTATTGACTGCAGTAAGAGCAGACATTTATTATGTAGCAACATCTTTCAGACAGATGAGAGTGGTTTCTGTAATCCAGTTTTAGCATGGACACTAATGTATCTCCAAAGTCCCATTCATTACATGCGCAACTTCATGTGAGAGGAACTGCAAGGCAGCATGGAAAGCGAGACAGATTCAAAAGATTTTATTTGATACATTATTTATTGGCAACCTAAAGTGTCATCCTTCACAAGAAATGTAAGTGAAAGGTGTTTTTTTGCTTTTTTTTAGATCTTGATGAATGTGCAACAAAGCAGCACAACTGCCAGTTCCTTTGTGTCAACACTATTGGCGGTTTCACTTGTAAATGCCCTCCTGGATTCACTCAACACCATACAGCCTGCATTGGTGAGTGACAAGCAAATGTAGACACAGCCTTGGGATTTATTGCTGACTTTTTTTTACCAGGAATATAGTAGACAAGACAAAATCAGCTTCCTGAGTGTCCCAGGTTGGGGCACCTTTCCTCCCCCTCCAGCCTTGTGTCTGACTGGAGCTGCTTTATTGGCTTTTTAAACCCACGGCACCAAAGAACCTCAAATGGAAATACAGGCCACGCTCTGATCCCAGTCCCACCAGAGCAGAAGATGCAAAGAGACTCTGCTTCTACGTTCCCTTGTTTTCATAATCCATGTCTTTGAATTTTGCACGTGCAAGAATCTGACAGTAAAACCACCAATTTGTAATTTTTGCCTTACCCTTTGTTACCCATTGAGCAAAAAACAGTTGTATTTCTGTTCTTGTTCATTGCATGACTTGCATTAGCAATTGTGTCAAGGCTTTTTGAAGAAGTAAGCACGAACCGTATGTTCCTGCAGCTGTACCGTAACAGACACCCATTACATCTGTGGAAATGTTAAACAAAATTACTTCCCTCGGAACACTCTGCTCCACAAGTTGGGTTCTGCGTGTGGTAGTTGGATAATGTGGTATTGGTGTGAATTTGGGGGTATTTGAAGACTCAAACATCAAACTCTGTGTTCTGGGTGAAGAAGAGGAGTGTTTCCCTTCCCTTAACAGCCATAGTGTTTTCAAACTAAAAAGGAGGTAACGTAAGCTCTCCTTTGGTGCAAAGTGAAAAATGGAGAGCACATTAGGACAGCCATGTTACTGGTGTTCCTTTACCTCAGGTCACAAACTTAATTTTTAGCATTACTTCACAACAAGGAGTACAAAAGTAACACTCAGCCTTTGGTTTCCTTCAGATAACAATGAATGTGCTACTGAAATCAATTTATGTGGAGCTAAGGGCATTTGCCAGAATACTCCAGGAAGTTTTGTCTGTGAGTGTCAGCGTGGCTTCTCGCTCGATCAAACCGGCCTTAGCTGCGAAGGTAGGTACATGCATATGGTGCATTTAACTTGGCCTTCTCTTGCTTTCCTTCCTCTTTTCTCAGCCATTCTGTCACCTGACAAGGGACCTATGGAGTAAGCACCAAATTCTGTGGAGTAAGCATGTGTAGAGCAAAGGGAAATTTAGCAACAAGGCAGTGTTTGTCTCATGAGCCTGCATAGATGCATTGCAGGAAGCTAAGAAGCTGGACAGGTATTTTCTGAGGAGACTTCAATTTAGCCTGGAATGTTTTAGTTTAAGCATATGAAGTTCAGCAAAATTCTTGCATCCTACATGGATTTCTGAGACACTTGCTAGGAACAGGTAGTCTTGCATCACAAGAGAGTGGTAAGGGTCTGCAGACTATTCCTCTGGGTCTACAGAGCCTTTTGCTGGGACATGATTTGATTTGGAACATCAACAAAAACCAGAAATATTTTGGAACTCCTGGTTTGGGTAGAAGCCAGGGACTGCCTGCTGTAAAGTTGTGAGATTTAGGAAAATGCAGTCACAGATACAAATAGCTTTCTGCTGTCTGTCCCATGGCAGAATGTAAAAACTCTGAGAATCATTTGAGCTTTCTGTGGTTTTCAGTCCCAAACTGCTTGCTGTGGAGCCAGAAATCCACTCCTGAAAGGCCTGAAGTGGTCTCTCAGCACTGGTCAGGCTTCCAGAAGATGGTGAAATGCACCTCTCTCATATATATGCATGAATATGTATGATTATTTATAACATCCTTTTCAAATATAGCATAGTTCGAGCTTTTCTCCTGAAACTCCAGAGTGTGTCTCACCTTTTTAGATGTCGATGAATGTGATGGAAACCACCGGTGTCAGCATGGCTGCCAAAATATAATTGGAGGATACAGGTGTAGCTGCCCACAAGGATATCTTCAGCATTACCAATGGAACCAGTGTGTTGGCAAGTCACTTCTTAGACTTAATCCATTAAAATGCATGTTACCTTTGTTAGCACCAAGAAGCGAAGCACAATGGTGCAGTTTGCTGTGTGTTCTTTTCCTGATTATTATTTGGTAGATCCAGCAGTTTCATTACAAATGTGTGCTCCTGTGAATGGCAGAGTGGATATGAAGCATTCAGTAGCCCATATCCTCATTCAACGAGTGTTTAACCACAAAATTACCCCTGAGTGTGGTAGAAGGTGTCTTGAACTTCAAGGAAGTTTGTGTTACTCATGTAACTCCTGTTACTCATTTTGTGGTCTGAGCAAAGGAAGTCTTACTCAGCCGTATAACAGTCTGCTCAGACACCAGTCTTGTCTGAGGGCTGATACTAGGTTGAACCTGGAGGACTCAGAACCACAAGTTTGGCTTTGGTAAATTGTAAAACTAAATTTCTAGCCTAAAGCATCTAAAATTCTGTTAGGATGATGGTTTATCGGTGCTTTTATCATCCCTGCAACACTGACAGGAAGGCAACTGTTCCTAAGACTGTACAGAATTAACCATTTGTCATACTTGGGCAAAGCTGCTGCTGAAGATGCTTTGGGATAGAGTTTATCACATGTGCTTGCAGGATAATTCTGGTTATAAATAACAAATGCTAGTGCTCTTTATTTATGTTAAGTCAATACAGTGGTAATTAAAATGCTTATTTCTTCCCTACGTAAACTTAGGTTGTATCCCAAGCCTTTGAGCCCTCATAGATGGGGTTGCATGTGCAGAGTATTGATGCTAGATGTGACCTGAGCAGGCAGATTTCAGTATTCTGCAGAAGTCATGAGAAAAGTCTCTGAGTGTTTCATCAGTTTATCATGTAGCATATTCAAAGAAGAGAAACATGAATAATTTTTCTTCCATGACAGTTATGTGTGTTTGTTGTCATATTTAATGGGCTTCATACAAGCTAGTTCTGTGTGGATACCCAGAGATGTGTTTGGTGACCTCTTTGTTCTCAAAGTGCTTTATAACTCTTTGTTTGGCTTTCTTTGCTTTCAGAACATAAAAATGTCTTTGCTTGTTATCACTGTGGTGCTCTAGGGAGGTCTCTGCTTTTAATTATGCTTACCAAACCTCCTGGCATTTTATGCAGTCCTTGCTGTGACATTTGTTTGCTTGCACTCTGGTACTCTATGCCTGTAACATACAAGAGAACAAGGAGGGAGCACAGACATGTGGTGGCTTGGGATATTAATTACACTAGCAGTACTTAGGATTAACTTAGAATTTAATCTGCAGGAGGGTCAAACCAAACCAACCAACACTGCCCTATCTGGCTGTTGGAGGACATTGTGGAATCTGGAAAAAAAAGCAGTCCTCAGTTTTGCGAAACATCTTGGCTGTTTCCAAGTCTTTCTGAGTGATAGCATTTAACTAAGGGTATTTCCAAACCAGTGTACACTGTTACTCCAGCTTCTGAGCCCATTGACTGCTGCTTAGATTTGACACAGAGAATACCAGTTTCAAATGCACAAGCACTGGTATTTCCCCAACTGAAAGAAAAGCTTCAGCCTTGGCACCACAACTGTTGATCACCACGTACTTCAACAGGGAAGGTGACTCTGAGAACCACAACTAAGAGAAGACTTAGCTAGCACTTCCACCTTCTTGCACTTGAGGCAGTTCAGGCAGAAACCCAAAACTGCAGGGAAGAAGGCCTGGTTTGCCCCCATTCTCATTGTATCTCTTCTTCCTCCTGAAGCTGAGCATGGCAGAGAGCAAGCCTGGTGCCTGGCAGTACAGCTCACACAGAGGATGTGGCTCCCTTAACTTTTTTTCACTTTCCTCTCTATTTTTTTCTTGCGACAATCACTGAAAATATGGACACTAACCTGACTAGTATCCATACTCTTGCTGCTATGAAGTGAGGTAAAAGACCATATGTCCTTTTGGTGCAGTAACTTTCTGTGGCCCAAATCTACATTTATGGTGTTGACATAATTGTCATGTTAAGTGTGACCAATATTGAAATATTGCTCTAAGTTAATGGGAAAGCTCTTACAAGCTTCAGTAACACAAAATTCCTCCCTAGGCTTTAATACCTTGTGGTCCCCACATGTTCACATTGTAATGTCTGTAACTGTATATACTTAAGATACTGATTTAGATCTCCTGGGTGTACCACAGGGGAAGAATCCATGTAATAGGTTTTTCCATGACAGTTCCTTATATGCCTTGGCAATCCCAACTCTGCAAACAATTTGTGTCTTTTTTAGCTTATTTAATGAAGTGTTCAGAGACTTTTGATGTTGCTGCAACACATATTTAGATAATCACTGAAGAATGCTTTGGTTCCTCCCATGTCTTCTACTGTGTGTGACTGCATCCCCTGCTCTGGCAATTCCATATTCCAGATTACCATGCTGTAAATCAGGCTGCCAGAAGCAAAGGCATTGCTTTTAAACAAAGGACAAACAGCCACATTGTTTGAAAAAAGGCAGTAATGATCAGCATCAGTACTTCTTCTCCTATAACTTGGATGCTTAGTTCAGAGATGCTGCCCTGTGCTTTACATTTTATCTGCACAGCATCCAGATGGCTTTTCTGATGCACATGCACTCACATGCAATGTGCACATGGAGCTGCTTTATCACAGAAAATACAGAATAGCATTTGGAATGGTTCAAAGCAATTTGCCACATCAGACCAGAAAAATGCAAACTGGCTACATTAAAAAAAAAAATTTAAAAAAAAGCCATGTACAGTAAAGAAACCTGAGCTGACCTTGAACCCCAGTTCACACTACAGTGCCATGCTTGGGAAGATTGGAAAAAAGCTGGTTCAGAATGTGGGAATCTTTTGTATCTACAGTTGCTTTTATTTTTACTTTTCTGCTTGTTCCTGTGCCTTACCTGTACCTCATATTTAAAGGCAAATGTGTAGGGAGGAATTTTCAGTGTCTGGAAAGGTGTCAGAGCTTGACTGCTTTGTTGTTGTTGTTGCAGAAAGAACAGAAGAGTAAAACTTTGCAGAGCCAACAACCAGGTCCAGTAATCCCACACTCATAATGCTATTCAGCACAGAATCACACAGAATCATAGAATCAGAATTAGTCGGGGTTGGAAGGGACCACATGGAAGTAAATGATCCTTGTGGTCCCTTCCAACCCTGATTGGTTCTATGATTCTAATGTTGAATAACATTATGAATATGAGATTACTGGACCTGGTTGTTAGCTCTGCAAAGTTTTGCTCTTCTGTTCTTTCTGGAACAAAACAACAAAAATTGCCTCCTCTGCTTTCCAGAGCATGAGCTGATGTGGCATGAAATGTCTTCTGTAGAGCAGCCCAAATGTTACTCAGTTGTATGGTTGTAGTCATTTCCTAGGAATCACTGCCCTAGCCAAGGGTGAGACCAGGCTCTGCTTTCCTTTTCTGTCCCTCTGATGTGGCAGCATGTTTTGCAACAGTCAAACAGGACCTTTCTCAAAGGCTAGGTTGGTCTACACCTAAGAGTAAAAGTTAACGTGGCATGTCCTACTTCTTTTCCAGATGAAAATGAATGCCTCAGCGCACACATTTGTGGAGGAGCATCTTGCCACAATACTTTGGGAAGCTATAAATGTATGTGCCCTAGTGGGTTTCAGTATGAGCAGTTTACTGGAGGTTGCCAGGATATCAACGAATGTGGTTCTGCACAAGCTCCCTGCAGTTACGGCTGTTCAAATACTGAAGGTGGCTATGTCTGTGGATGCCCAACTGGTTACTTCAGAATAGGACAAGGGTAAGGGATTCACATTTAAAACTAACAGACCTAAAGAGGACCGGATCTGCTCCTTTCTCTGTAACGTGGAACAGCATGACCAAGAGGATTGTCTCCCATGAAAGAGAGGGATGGGGCTGTGGAGGTGCTCAAGGCTTGGATGTAGCCTCCTGTTTTGGAGAAGAGAGAGGGGCAAAGCAACCAAGGAGGGGCTAGAAGTGTGGTTTTAATGCTTCATAAAATTCAGTCAAGACTACCAGGTTCAATCGCTTATTTTAAACTACTTCTTTCACCTCTCTCCTGCACACTCTGGCAGCTGTCCAAGTTCTCTGAGCTTCCCCCTTGGGGTCTCACACCCTCACTGTGATTTTGTGGTATATCATTTGTCTCCTTTAAAAAAAAATAACAACACACCCCACCAGCTCTAAAGACAAGTGGCTTCACCCACTAGTTTTAATAACAGTTCTGTATACTCTAATGTTATTGTATGTCCTGCATTCTTCTGTGTTCTAAATGATTCTTTATTTTTTAATAGATGTATGCTTTATCAAGAAAATGAATTTTCACTTGCCCCAATGGGAATGTTAGGGCTGTTTGTCATGCAGGCCCAAGTGACTCAAATGGAAAGCAGATAGAATGTGGATTAAGTTTTAAAAGTGACTGAAAGCTTGGAGCTATGTTGTGGATGGCCTCACTTTTCAGATTTTTCAGCAGTTTCTGAAAATTTGTGTCTTTTAACGTGTTCCAGGTTGGATAACAGAAATTACTAACAAATTCTCAGAGCTTAAGCCTGTGTTTTTTAAACTATTAAATGTTGGCAGGTCTTTCTTGGGCAAAGCCTCATGGAACCGTGTTCTTGAAGTCAGAGGTAGCTGCACTGTGATTCAGTGAGAAGTTTGCCCGTTGACCTTAGCAGAAATTTTTCCTGGGAAATGAATGCAACACAATTGCTTTATTATTTGTATTCACAGTCCCCCAAATTCAGCTTTTGATAAAATCTGTGTCTCACTGGAATTAATTTTTAATTTCTTCCTTCCTCAGACACTGTGTTTCTGGAGTGGGGCTAGGCAAAGGTCAAGGACAAGAGCTTTCCCTCAGTGGGGAAGTAGATGACAACTCCCTCTCCCCAGAAGCTTGTTATGAATGTAAAATCAATGGCTATCCCAAGAGAGGAAGAAAACGCAGAAGCGCTAATGAGACTGCAAATGAAGCAGAGGTAACTGACCCTTTTGGGGGAAAGGGTTTGTGAAAACCAGACTCAGAAGGTGTGCCAAGAGACACTCCCACAGGAAAAATGTACACTCCCAATAAAGTAGACCAAATTGCTGGGTTTGGTCTTGGGGGCTTTCTGAAGTTGTTCACTGCCATTAGGCAAAGGTCATCCTCTGAAGCTCCTGCATGCCTCATATCTATGGTGCAGCAAACACTAAAATAAAGGCCTGTCCAGCTTTTTGGAGAGCAGGCCATCAAAGCAGGCTCTTGATGTCAGAGGACAGCAGGTGTATAAAACCTTTGTGTGACTCTGGAGCCAGAAAGGCAGGACATAGACCAAAACCCAACCCAAAACATTTCTATGATTCTGTGTTTGTCAGAGTGAACGTGGGGCCTGCCAAGCAGCATTACATTGTGTTTCTGTGGATGGAGCCCTCACCAAAGCAAACACAGAGCTCTGGACACAAACACCTCACCTGCAGCAAGTGCAACCCTTGCAGTCAGTCACCCAGGTTGCTGTCCTGGGGCTAAGGCTGCCAGTAAGACTGTGCACAGTGCTGTCTGCTGACCCAAGCAGCAGAACAGGAGTTAGAGTTTCATTTATCATTGCTGGGAAATCACTGGTGATAGAGGCAGGTTTCCATTTGGTCCCACTGGGTAATTGTGTCAGTGAAATGCTTGTCATCTGTTGCAGTGCTCAACACAACTCCATTTCTTCTTAGCTGTTGTCATTAGTTGTTTGTTTGTTTGTTTTTAATTAACCAGGTGTTAATACGTGGTTTCAGCACTTTTTCAAAAAGCATTAATGTAAATTGTTCACCTAACTTCTGCCAGGGTTGGCTCTGAATCGAGCACAACAGTGAGACACAATGGAACATAGGTTGTTGTAACTCTGTCCTGCAGCAGGACTTCCAGCAACACACCTACCAGTATGAGCGCAAAAGTTGTGACAGAAACATTGTCTTGTAACATATAATGGTACTGCAGTCCTTCTTAGACAAAATGCAAACTCCTGGGGAGTCCCACATTGGCTTATTTCAAGTTCTTGTAATATAAAGTCAGAATTGCCCAGGCTGCTCATCCAGTCCAATTTCATGACAAGTCCCTAGATTTAAACTTTAGTGTTTGCATTAATTATATGCAGACTTCAGCAAACCATGAATGGCTTGTAGGAGAAGTGTCACCAAGTCCACAGTCATTTGGCTTCTCACTTCTTCCTCTACTCCAAGAGGAGAGTGCTGTTACAGGTGAAGGGAACTGCCTTGGCCTGGTCAGAGCAGCAGCTGGATGCAGCAGGGCTCTGGGCTGTGCAGGACTTGTTGTTCAGCTGAAGGTACATGTCTGATCGCACAGGTGTGTGTGTTGCATCCTAAATATAACCAAGTGACACTGAACTGTAGCAGAATGTTGCCACACCATCACTGCCCTTTCTGCTACTCTGCTTATGTGGACGTTCCATGGAGCTTGCTGTTCCATGCACAAACACAGGGGATTCAGGAGCCTGTTAGCATTTCCTGTTGGGCATTCAGCACGTTCTGCTCTGCTCATATGGGAAGACAGGAGGCTTTTGCCCAGAAGAATGAGGTCATAAACCACATTTTTTCGGTTTGTTTCGGTACTCTTTGTGACAAGTGCTGGATTTGTCTCAGACGTGGCACAGAGCTTCCCTTGCTTTACAAATGACAATGTTAGAACTGATGTGCTGTATGAAACATTATCACCCTGCCACTGCAGCATGACTCATGCAAAGGGGACTCATCAGGGAGCTCAGTTACCATGACTTGGAGGTGAGGGGTGATGCTGCTTTTCCAGCACCCCGCTGCACCTGTGGACAACCCTAGCTCCATACCTAAAAGAAAGTGTATCTTGCAAAGCAGAAAACTCCCAGCTAAAGGGCATACCACTCCCACAGTTCTTGCTATCTTCTGCACATTGCTGTTCCTTAATAAGAGGAAATGACCTTATGTTGTGCCAAGGGAAGTTTAGGCTGGATATTAGGATTAACTTCTTCACCGAAAGGGTTATTAGGCATTGGAATGGCTTGCCCAGAGAGGTGGTAGAGTCCCTCTCCCTGGAGGTGTTTAAGAGTCATGAAGATGTAGTGCTTGGGGACATGGTTTAGTCAAAGACTTGTCAGTGCTAGCCTGATGATTGGACTCTATGGTCTTAAAGGTCTTTTGCAATCTAGGCAGTTCTGTGACTCTGTGTTCACGTTTGGTTGTGGTTCCCCTGACAGAGAGGAGCAGTATGCCTTTGCTGCTGTCTTGTAGGAAACTTGTTGAAGACTCCAGGCATGGAGAGGCTTTTGCAGGCAGCAGGGCCCACATTCAAATGCTTTGTGTGTCTCAGGCTCCTGTTACCCACCACAGGGACAGTGACAAAGTCCTGACAAGTCCTAAGCCTGTAATAGTGGATTTGGCCAATGATATTACAGAACCTGCTTTTAAAAATGTAATTAGTAGTTAATGAGCTGGGTAAGAAACTCATGCAGAGAGCGTCTGTGAAACGCTCCCTTGCAAAGCCATCTGACATTGTTTGTTCTCCTGCAGGATCAGCAAGAGCTGGAGCCACCCATCAGTCTTGCCAGCTGGGATATTGAGAAAGCAGCAGTCTTCTCCATCAACATCTCAGATCTCAATAACAAAGATCGCATCCTGGAACTGCTTCCTGCCCTCACAACACTGACAAACCACAACCGATATTTAATTGACTCCGGAAACGAGGACGGATTCTTTAGAATCAATAAGAAGGATGGGATAAGTTACCTTCACTTCACAGAGAAGAAGCCAGTGCCTGGAAACTATTCATTACAAATCAGTAGTATTCCACTCTATAAAAAGAAAGAACTTAACCAGCTTGAAGAGAAACATGACAAAGACTACCTCAGTGGTGAGCTGGGAGATAACCTGAAAATGAAAATTCAGATATTGCTTCATTAATTCATCCACCAAAGACCAAATAATGAAACCAAAGATAGATAGGTAGGACTGCATACTTCTCCCAATCAGATTCTCCATATCATAGGTACAGTCTTACATGAGTACATTTGTATGAACAGCACTATTATATTATGACATAAACAAGGTACAGGATGAATACCCTAGCTCAAAACCACCACTTCCTCAGGCTTTTCAGTGTAGCTGAGCTACCTTGGTATGTTGAATCTTGAGAACTGGGACTTTAATTATCGGAAGTTGGCCACTGATGCTGAGACACGTCATCGCTTCAGCAGAGGTACAAGAACGTGCTTTCAACTGATGGACAGCTCTATTTTTGTAATTCTTAAACTTTGCTTCTCCAACTACAACTTACTAGGTCAGCCATTTATGATATCCATTTGGTGCTAGTAAATTTTCAACCTAGATTTATAAATGCACTGTAATATTTACACAACTTAGAAGCCAAAATTGCCATTATTCAGTCTAAATACTTCAATCAACCAAAGTTAGCTCAGTAGTTTATCTCAGTTATGCCTATAATACATTACATGTAAATTAAGTGTGTGTATACTGTAATCATGCTATTTTTATCAATGAAGCATTTGTAAACTAGATTAATAATACCCTTACTGTGAGGGTTTGTAATGGTGCTTATAAGACCAACTACTTGTTAACTGTATACACAAACCTGATGATAAAGTTTCTGTGACTTTCCAAATGCACTGAGGTCAGTAGGGACCATTAAACATTCTCAAAAGTCAGATGACAATCAGTGCCATCCTACACCATGATGTGATGTAATGTGTCAGGAGTACCCATAGTCATTCATATCAACACGGGCTCAATGTCATAAATGTCACAATAAAACAGTTGTTTTTTTTAGTTTATTCTGTGGCCTTGTGTTCTTGCTCCAAGTGTGGTAAGCTGCAGATGTTGCAGGCACTGTCACTAGGGTTGGTTGTGTATCTGTGTGCACAGGCCGTTTCTAGGTGTGCTGCTGCCATTTGATCATTCCTCATACAAAGGAAGAAGAGAAGAAAGAACAGAAACCTTCGCAGATCTAAACAGCGGTGGATCTCTGTCAAAGTATTGTGTGGCTCCAGGAAGCCAGTCAGAACACTTCCAGTAATGACCTGAATAATCCTGTCAATAAGTAACTTTGATACCAAAACATGTGTAAGTGGATGTTAAATCATTATACAGAAAACATGTGTAATTAATTTAGAACTTATGATACTACATTCTTTTACCCCTGCTTCAACAGCTATTGTCCAATAATCTAAGGCTGATAACAGAGAGAATTCAATACCAAAAGCCATTACAGGTTGTTGCTGGGGTTTAATACCAGATGAATTATTTGATGGCATGCGTGTTCTTGTATTCTCAAGTGCTGAGTGTGTCTTGCAGCAGCAGCAGAATATTGTACTGAGATGTGCTGCTATCAAATGTGGAAGAAGAAATGAAGCAAGTGGTGTCACTGGAACTGCTGATTGGACAACACTGCAGTTGAAAGAAGGAACATCCATTGAGCTCTAATAGCTTTAGAAGGGAAATGTGCTGTAATAATTCACCCCAAGTTGTGTTATTTTCTGTAATTAGATTGCAGTTCTCTTTGATTTTTCCTGCATAACAAATATATAAAAAGGGCCTTGTGCACAAGGCTACTTTTGATATTTTTAATAGACCATGTCTGGATTTTATTTATTAGTATGCCAAGATGTTCAACAGTGTATTTTTTCCACATGTTGCATAACTATGGTGAAATATAATCAGAACTTTACAGTCGTAAATGGCATTCTTATTTCATAAGGTTGGGAGTGATTTTTAGTGCCAGTGGCAGTGTGCAGGATCATATGGTTTATAGTTAAGTGCCTGGTTTGAGTATTTTCTCCCCGGCCCTTAAATACTGAGGAACTGAGAAAAACTATTTCAGAAGGAACTGTCAGGATTCTGTCCAGTTGTTAGTTTAGAATTTAAGGTGCTGTGCAACATATGATCATGTCAGAGGTTCCTTGATTGTTTTCCAGCAGCTCCAATGTTGCCCACACAGTTCTGCAAATCACCCTTGTTATGCTGCAGAAACCAGAAGCGGTGACAGTGTCTCTTTTAGTGGTTTGAAAATGAAAACCCCACTCTTGCTGTACTGATCTGCACATCAAAACCCTTTCTCTCGCACAGCCACTCATCTGTCTCTGCAGCAGTGCACTCTCACTGTCTCTTTTGACTGTTAGTTTTAGTTGCTGTATGTGTACAGTTAATTGCATTAGTTTGAATTTCTGAAGTTCCCTTAGAGTGCCAGTGCAGCACAAAAGTTACATGGCAATGTTGTGTGAGACCTGCAATTAAAAAGTGGTTTGTGATTTTAATTAAAAGTGATTTTTAAATCCCACAGTGGGATGTAAAACAATGTCCTGTATTATTTGGTTTGATGGTGGGATCCCAGGATGACTGTGCACTAGACTGACTAAAGTAGAAGTCTTTCTGAATGTGTATCCTTTTACAATTAATGAATATTTTTCTAATTCAAGGAAATGGTGAAATCTTTAATTATTTCCAATAACAGTGTGGCTTCCCTCCATTGTGATGGTGCAGATGACTCAGCATAGATGCACGCATACAATTTTTGGTTAAGAGGGTGTAACAAAGATGTTACTGTATGTATCCAGTCATGCTCTTGTTGTGTGTTGTAACAGCATCTTGTAAACTTGACAACTGCTGTGTATTTTGGCAGAATGTGGTCGTTTCCACAGTCTGCCTTTTAAGCTGACTTACAAAGGACCCCAAGTGTTTGCTTTCTTATGGCAGGTCACAAAGGGCCACGCTCAGGTTTTTGCTAAGATAAATACTCTATGCTGTGATTCATGTTCAGCTCTGTCCTTTGGAAGACACTTCTGGGTACAGACAGGCCTGAGCTGTTTGGAGAGCAGAACACCATGGCTGTTGCCTAACAGCTGCTTATGCCTTCCTGGGACTGAGTCTGATCACCACTGGTCTCTGCCAGCAGCCACCAGGACAGGTAAGTGGAGTTCGAGACAACCTGCATCAAACCTGCTGCTCTCAGCCAGGCTGGGGTTGGTGGCATTGCAGAAGCCTTCTTACTGCTTTTGAAAATTGACATTTGCTGTGAAGCAATTTTTTAGGATTCTCTTTTAAAACTGGTGCTGTATTTGAACCACCAAAACCTCACAGCTCTGGTGGCTTCTGCCAAAATGAACAGGGCTAACAGCTGTGTTGTTCTGCAGTGCTGCTGCTTACTTGAATAAGCACCAGACAATGAGATGACTTCTCTTGGTCTTACTGCTGTGACAAAATCCTGTACTTCAGCTACAGAGAAGGCAGAATTCAGGAGGTGACAAGGCCAGGGCTACCTATGAAGCTGCAGGAGGTGCCCACCCCTCTAAGTGCCTCCACGTATGCCACATGCCAGGTGGACCAGAAGCTAATGAGACACAACTTCCCTAAGCTGGCATGTCTGAGCCCAAAATCTTTCCTACTCCATCCTCTCCTCAGAGCAAGTTTTGAAGCTTTTCTGCTTTGGTTGGCTTCATCTTTGCAGGAGTGGCCATCAACTGAGGCCAAGATACAATGTACAGGAGGTTAATCCAGCAAAACCAGATTGGCAGTGTCCTGTCGGAGTATTCACCCAGCGTAAGCCCTCATAGTGTCACAATCTTGGCAGAGTAACACTTGGCTAAGCCTCTTGTGTTCGGAAAATCCCAGAGCTTCTAGCTGTTGCCCATGGCCTGAGCAAGTTGGATGCCTGCAGAAACCTCTGCAGCCCCTGTGCACACTCCTGTGGTTGCTGTTTGTGCATAGGGGCTGTGTATGGAAACCGTACATCAGTGGCACAGGTCCAGGGCATCACAGTAACCTGGAGGATTGTGCTGGTCTGGATGCAGTGGAAAAAAAGACAGGATGAGCAGACAGCTGGGATGTGTATCAAAACACACCCTGATTTACACTAATTTAAGGTGCTGTGGCAGAAATTGCAGCAGTAGCAAGAATGAAACAAGTGGCTTTTGCTTCACTCTCAGATGCTGGTCTTACACTTCAGCTGCCTCAAACTCCTCCTGGGCTATCAGTGGCAGGTCACCTTGCTGATACTGCCGTGGCTATCAGCCACTCCCAGAGCAGCCAGAGGCACTGCTGGTGCTGGGAAAGTGGAGCCGGTCAGTGACTGGATTCTGTGGTGCTGCCACATGTTGAGGTCCTCAGCACCCTTGGAGAGGTATTGAGGGCAACTCCTGGTCCCTCTGTAATGAGCTGTGTGCTTTGGTTCACCCAAAGATGAGATCTTCCTATGCAGCAAAATCTTGATGTTGATGACTTCAACTCTGACAAATCCCAACAATCCACTTCTGCTATCCCTAAAACATACCAAATATTTCACACCCTTCTAACAAATGCTTTTGAGGAATATTATGCCCAAGCCAACTACTTAGTTCTGAGCTTCCTCTTGAGTCCAGTGAAGGAACCTTGAGGCCAGAGAGGTCACTGAAGTATTTGGTTAGTATTTCAGGCTCTCATTTGTATTTCTGATGTGCCTCTGTGCAGCACAGTGATGACAGTGGGTGGCTGTGGTTGCTGTGGCTGTCTAGCCAGCAGGAGTAGGCTGGCAATGAGAGGCTACAGCCCAGTGTTGGTGTCAGCCAGTGCTGCACATGCCGTTGCTGCCTACTGGCATGCAGCTGGGTCATCAGCCTGCATAGACATGTGCTCATATGCATGTAGAAATGGGTTTTTCTCTGAAGAGTGTAGACAGATAACTACATCTCAGTGCTTGCAGACTAAAGTAAAGTCACACTGTGGTAAGTGTTTGCTAAGTGACAGGAAGGGCTTTTCTTTTTTTTTTTTTTTTTTTTTTTTTGGAAGGAGAAACCCTCACACGTGGTGGCAGCACAGAGCCTGCTCTGGCTTGGCTCTCACATCTGCAGGTTTGTTTATGAGCTTTTCTATAGCTGCCAGGGCTGTAGGATGAGAGTGTCTTGCAGACTTGCATGTTGAGCCTTGCTACACCCTTGTGAGGCTGGGATGTGTTTGTCATCCTTGTTTTACAGGGCAGGATTGGAGAACCAGATGTTTTGATTTGGGAGAGCCCACAGGCAAAACGCCATCCTGCCAGAAGCAGTCCCAAAGTACTGAGGTGTCTCTGGGGAGGAGGACAAGGAGCCACGTGGATACATCAGCTGTAACAGCCCTGGCAGGCACACAGCCATGGAAACAGCCTCTCTGTTCTAGAATGTGCCACACAAACCCCCGCTTCTCCCCAAGCCAGGGGCATGGCCCATTGCTCCAGCACACATCCTCTGGGGCAGCTGTCCCTGTAAGTACTACACACAGGGTGCTACCACTGCGGATGCAGCAGCACCAGTATGTGTGTGTGTGGGGGGATTAAAAATTGAGTAACAGTGCCTGGTACTTTTCTTATGGAAAAAATGTTATGTAGGTGTCCAAGTCGGCAGGCTGCATGGACGTAATCTGAAGTGACTTTGCTGCTGAGTAGGACCTGGGCTTTGCCAGCTTCCCCAGCTCGTCTCTAAGGCTGCTAGATGAGCCAGCCAGGAAAACAGGGCTACTGCTTAGTTTTCTTTGGAGGTTGATTCTTTATTCCTATCATTCCTATGTGAGGTGCTTCAGGGTGATTTGGTTTTGGGGTTTTTTTTTTTGTCTGTGACAACTCAGGAGAAATTCTTGTAAGCAACCCATGCAGGACAGTGTAGCTGTAACTATTGTGTGGTTTGTTATTCAGCCAGTAAGCTCGGACAGCTAGGGAAGCTGTCAGGACATTTTCATTTTGCAGTGTTGTGTGTGCTTGCAGCTCTGTGTAAATTTGTTGTTGCTGTGATCACAATACTAGAGCTGTGAGAAATGCCTAGAACCAAACCTAACTAGGTGAAATTCCCCTGGTTTTGGGTTTCATTACAAACTCAAGGCCTAGGCCAGGTTTGTTGAGGTTCATGAACCTCTCTCTGGAGGTGGACTTAGTTTCAAGAAATCCTGGGCCAAGTTTTGAATGAATTTTAGATGAGTAAGAGATGATTCTAGGTCAAAATGATGCAAAAGGTAGACTCTTTGGTTGTTTTCAACATGTATCCAGGCAATCTTGGCACTTTGGCTGAGTTTCACTCTGATTTTGAATTTTGACCATAAAACCAAAGCAATCAAAACAAACCACACAGGGTGGGACCCCCAAACCCTGCTCTGAGCACAAAGCTATGATGCTGCACCATGAACTGGGTGTGTTCCCCCACTGCAGGTGACATAGTGAATTGTCGAGATTCAGAGTGGTGTGGTGCCAGTTTTCCTGTCCAGAGGTCCCCAACAGGGGATGGGGGCATGGCCTGCCAGTGCTGCCAGCTCTGCCACAGCATAGACAACTTAAAGATGAAAAAGACCTGAAAATATTTCTCATGCAGATTTCTTCGGATTCATTCAGGCACATTGAAGGGACCTCCAGACATAAACTTGTCATTTTTAATAAACAACAACAACCAAAACCAACCAAAAAAACCCAACCATCATTAAACTCCTTGATCACTAGATCCTTTTTGCTCCAAACATAAAACGTAGATGGAAAATATTTGAACAGGAGCTAGTGTCAACAATCAGGTGAAATATGAACAGCTGAACTGGGAATTTAAGTGCTGAGCCCAGAGAAGGTGATAGCATAAGCTGCCGCCGCTTTGAGAAACACATGGCAGGTGGGGTGGGCAGGAAGAGAGGAGGAAGGAGCCAGAACCGAGCAGACAGGCGTTCGGAGGGAACCGCACTGTCAGTCTGCGTTCGCATCAGCGAGAGCTGAAACAACAGGAAACTGGGAGAGAGCAGAAAGGCAACGAGCGACTCGGCAGCGCTGGCTGTGCAGGGCAGCTGATCAAAAGACTTTCTGACGTGAATCAGCAGCTGTCTGCCCTCACAGCACCAGCTCTACAAGGCCACTAGCCTTAGGGAAAGGTAGCTCCACGAAGCTGACAGCCTTAACACAGAGGCCCCCGCCCCCAGCTAACGCTCCTCAGCCAACCAGCCCTTTAAGAATGGCTGTAAAGCTGTCCACAGGAGTCTGGCTGGTAAGGAGTTAGCAAGTGAACCAAGGCCTGTCAGGACCATCATAAGCCCTCAGCAAATATTAAGTATAGGTTAATAAGTCCTTAAAGCAATTCCTCATTTGCTTACTTTTTTGGGGGAAAAAAGGTGACCAAGAAAGATTTGAACAAGTTTACCATTCTACATGTTTAAATTATACTTACCAGACACGTAAATCTCCTTCACTGAAACTTTTTGCTGTCAGGTTTTTGCCTCCAACTTTCAGATTTGCTCTTGTTAAAGATGTCTCACTATTTTTCCAAGATCTCAGTGTACTCACGGTTTTGGGGAGAAGTAGACACAGTGAAAGATGCAAAGCTCAGAGATCCTCTGTTAGCAGAGCTTTAACATCAAAGCACCACAGGGGAGAAATGCTGCCACATGCTAGACCAGCAACAGTTTCTGCTTACTCTTGGGGTACAACTGTGGTGTGAGCTGGAGAATCCCAAGTGGAGACTCAGTCCATGAGAACTGGATTAGGGATGGGCAGGGGTCTGAAGGAGACCTGGGCTTTATTTTTAAATCATGTATCATGTTGGTGTTGCAGGGATTAAGACTGAAAGCAGCATCCCACAATGAAAGGGAGAAGAAAAGACTGGAAAATATCCACCATCCATGATTTCAGACCAAAGATAAATTCTGAAGTGCTGCCTGCCAGGAAGCAGAACTGTATTTCAAAAGCTCGCTAAAGCCAGCTCTCTGTGAACTTCTGGGGGGTTTTTTGTTTTGTTTTGTTTTTTTTTAAATTTTCATTATTAATACATCATTTGGAGACTTAATTTATCAAAGATCATGTTGGCACCCATACATATGCCTACTTTGCACTCCTATATCCAAAATATGCTGTAAATGAATGTTTTCTGCTCCAC
Organism: Eubucco bourcierii; assembly: GCA_013396675.1. Taxonomy (NCBI): domain Eukaryota; kingdom Metazoa; phylum Chordata; class Aves; order Piciformes; family Ramphastidae; genus Eubucco; species Eubucco bourcierii. Next base: position 468,687 of record VWZE01002424.1, read on the forward strand.
AGCAGCAGTACAGATAAAACCATGAGAGGAAGTTGTGGGTCCCAATGTGACCACCAGGCCAAGGTTGAAGGCCAAGTCTGGCAGAAGTTGCACAATCCTTTGATGAAAAAGGCCTTATTTATGTTGGGCTCATTTGTGCTAACAAACAGCACAGTCTTGAGTTTCCCACAGACTAGCCTGGAAATAATTTTGAAAAACAGGGAACTGGTAAAGGATTTACAGAGGGGAACTTCTCCACCAGCCCCTTAAGCATTAAATAGTTCACATCTTACATGTCTCTAATGAGGATGCAAGGGAAGCAACTGTACGTTGTGCTCTGAGCACCAGGCAGGAAGACAGGGCAAAAGAGAAAGAGATGCTGGCTTTGATGGCAGCTGAACACCCAGCCCTGCAAAATATGCAAGTAACAAAATTCTATTTGCTGTGACTCTAAGCAGTGCCACCAGCCCCTCCCAGCCAGGCAGCAGCATGGTCTTCAAATCTGCTGCAACGTCCAAGTCCTGAAATAATAACTACTTGTTCTGAGCTGCTGTGAACTGTGCTAAAACTGCTTCTTTATAGCATAGGCTGGGTCACCACACTTACATGTGGATGGTACTTGTCTGCTCCACAAGGCTTTCCTACATCTGCTCCAGAGACAACTCTGATGCAGGGAGATCAGCTACAGGCCTGTAGTGTCATTTCATTAACACAGAAATGGCATTTTCAAGGCAACAGTAGGGTAGGGGCAAGTATAGTACCCCCAACTGCCACATAAATGCAAAGGATGATGTTCTGTGTGGGTATGCATCCTGGTACAAGTTTTTAACCCTTTTGCTTCTCTTGGAAATGAAAACAAAGGCGAAAACCAAGAGTATTTTGTGTCCCATTAGTCTAGATTTGTGCAGATCTGCCCTTTTTCGATGGATACCTCTAGCAGAGTCACTCTGCACATGCTTCACTGCTCCAAGAATACATCAGCGAACTGACCTCTTGTGGCCCAGGGCCCTGCTCAGAACAGCTGGATTATGTTTCTGAAGTGAAACAAGAAAGATGATGATTGATCAGAGCAATATAAACTATGGCATAGAAAATGAATTTTGAATGAAATGCACAGATAAATCATTTATCCTCACCAATACCTTCTCTCTGTTTATTATCCCAGTAATTGAGACCATGTGTTGTGCTGCAAACAATAACTATGGGAAATTACTCATGATTCTTCCTTTATAAACTTGGGAAATGAAAGTGATGGGAAGTATGATCATCTTTTTTTCTTTTTTCTTTTTTTTTTATGTTAACAGCTCTAAATTATTAGGGTGGGAAGAAAATGTCAATAGAACATAAAAGTGCTTTGTATAGTGTTCACATTTGCTCATACTTTTAAATCCACTGTGGCTTATTAGTTCATGGGAAAAATGACAAAAAGGAATAAAACCCAGAAAATGAATCCAGTATCAACATCTCGCCTCTATAGTAACAGAGAAATTGTAACTTGTGGGTAAGAAGTGACAATATTAGGAAATGTTTGTTGGGCAATTGTGGTGGTTAACCCCCTTCTTCCCCCAGCACCTCCAGCTTCCTGCCAGTCTGACACATTCCTGAGGACTAAAGAGTGCCCATGGCTCTGTGTTGCTCTTTGCATTAAAAGCCTAGAGCAAGCGAGGCTCTTAACCTCTGCTGCAAGAGTTTATTGCTCAGCTGTAAAAATTCTCCCAGGGCTGAAACTTGACAGAAAAAATGTCTCCATCTGGGAGGAGTTTCTGTGCTGAGTTTGGTTTTAATTAGTTCGGTCCTTCTCTGCTTGTAGTAGGACAATGGAGCAGGATTCCCTCTTTCTCCTCTTTAATTCTTTTCAAATAAAGCGGACAGCTTGCCAGGGCAGTACCCACGGCAGGCAGCGTTCAGACCGCAGCTCTCCGCAGCTGCAGCACGGGGCAGCGCTGGCCATTGCAGCAGTTTCCTGGCCCTGTCATGAGCCAGGCTTCAGCCCTTGGCTCCTGCAGGTGCTGGCTCAGAGGCGGCCTTGGCGCAGGCAGGGAAGGTTCACCCTGCTGCTATTGCTCAAGGGACCAGCTCACTACTGAACCACCCAGGCCTCTCCTCCGTGCAGCTTCTGGCACTTCCCAAGGCCGGGTGGCACACAGGCCTGTCCTCCGTGCTAGGGCCACAAGTCAACCCTGCTCAGCCCTCATAGCTGAGTATGGGCTGGTAGGATTCCCAGATCGAGGGCTTGGCTCAGGGAAGCTGCTCTCTGCAGCCCTTGGCCTGGGCCGGGCCCTCGTTTCTAGAAGCAAGAGTGCTGGATAGGTCTGTTACACTGCTGCAGGAGCTGCCTGTGAGGCTGCAAAAGCTATCAGGACAGTCAGCACTCTGTGAATGAGATCCAGCCCCACCAGAGTCCATGGCAACGCTCCCATTACTGCACTGGAACAAGATTGTAACCTGGATCCTCACAGTGCCCCTGGGATCTCACCCATGCTCAGCACAGCCACGCACAGCTCCAGCAGGGAAAACAGCAAGCAGAGAGCAGAGAAGGGCCCTGCTGTGAGCCTGGGCCCTGCCCAGACAGATGTGTTGAGAATACAACTGGCAATACTGACAGGCCTGGGTGTGAGATAGGTGTCATGGAGCTGAAGTGGCTGACGGAGATAGTCTGGCACAGAAAGAGAACTTCATAGCTTAGTTTTTCCCTGAGCTCTCTCAGAGGGCCACAGCATAAGTAACAAACAAAAATTTCTGTGGATGGGGAGATGTCCCACTCATGCAGGAGTGCCTTGACCCGTGCTGGTAATCCAGCCTCCACTTCTCTGTATGCATTTAATTGACTGAACAGCTACTTGGAATCATCCAGAACTACTTATAAAATTAAATGCTATTAAACATAAGGGCAGACTCATAATGCTTGCCAGTGCTTATCTCAATAATGATGCTATGCTTGCCACTCCACAGATCTGACCTGACACTTGAGAACTCAAATGACCCATGACTTATTCAGGCAGGTTCATTAGCTGGACTTGGTGCACCGTGTCATATTGTGTTCAATTCTTTTACAAGTATTTAATTGCTTCCTGCTCATACACTTTACCATCACCCTGGTGCACATGACCCCTGGCAACAGTATTTTCCCATCTACCTGAGTAAAGGAACAAGTAAGATATGCATCTTATTTCAGAATGCTAGAGAAGTCAATTGCTGCTATTTAACAGCTATCTCACTGGTTTCTTCTTTTGCCAATTCTTCCCTACCTTATCATTTGCTGAGCTGACCAAAATGTTTTGTCCATTTTTGGATTCGAGCAACATTTTTAATTTGACAGCTAATTTAGAATCACCACAGGTGATCTCATCTCTAAACTGCACTATGGAATTTCTTATATATGGAATTCTTTCAATAGTGATATTGGGGTGTGAGTTCAAATCTGGACTAAGAACAGTATGGCACCCTAAAGGTATGGCTTGTATGTGGATTTTTTTGATGTCTAGGAAGAGCCAAGTCTCATTCAGTATCAATAGCAGCTCCTTCCCATTTGCTTCAGTCTAGCTCTCCTATGAGGACAGGCTACAAGAGTTGGGGCTCTTCACCCTGGAGAAGAGTAGGCTTCGAAGAGAGTAGCCTTCCAGTATCTGAAGGGGGCCTACAGGAAGACTGGGGAGGGATTATTTACAAGGTCTTGCAATGACAAGACAAGGGGCGTTTGGTTTAAACTGGCAGAGGGGAGATTTAGACTGGATGTTAGGAGGAAGTTCTTTGCAGTGAGGGTGGTGAGACACTGGCACAGGTTGCCCAGGGATGTTGTGGCTGCTCCCTCCCTGGAGGGGTTCAAGGCCAAGTTGGATGAGGTCTTAAGTGACCTGTACTAGCGGGAGGTGTCCCTGCCTGTGGCAGGGGGTTGGAACTAGATGATCCTTGAGGTCCCTTCCAACCTTACCATTCTATGATTCTATGTCAGGTGAAGCTCACATTGCCTCCTTTTCGTTTGGGTGGCAACAAATCCAGCCCCTGCCTTGCTGCTGCTTTCCTGAAAGGCACAGATGAACTCAGCAGCTGTTAGACATTTACTGCTTTGTTCAGTTTTGCTGCAGCTGACCAGTGGCTTTGCACTTTTACTAGAAGACATTTAGACACACACACACAGAGAAAGCAACTGGGAGTATTAAACTTAGCTCATAGTTTATAGTTGCCCTGTAATCGATGCTGTACAAGGGGATCTCCTTTCCCCTGCTGCTCATTATAGAAACTGGGTACGGAAGTGCTTCTTACTACTTTTTTTTTTTTTTTTTTTTTTTTTTTTTTTTGGGGGGGGGAATGTGTTTGGGTTTTTTGGGTTTTTTTTTTGGGAGGTGAGGTTTTTTGACTTACAGTGCTGCAAAAGTCGTTTGACTGTTTTACTCTGTAATACCGCAGAGTTTTTATTTAGAGCCAAATGCATATGAGGTTGGACTCCAAAAATTAATCCATTATTTTAATTTCCTCTTTTTCTCTTTTGAGTGCACAGAGTTTCTTTTTGCTTTTTACAGTCACTTCACAGATTGATTCCTGAAGTTACATGGTATCAGAATCACTGCTTTAGGGAAGGCAATGGAGCTCACAAGTATGCCACCTAGCCTAGCATGTGATCACCTTCATGCTTTTCCACAGAACCTGGTCCCTTCAGGTCAGAAGAAGAAGGTGGCATAAAGCCAAATTTCTTTCCAGGAATGACAGAAACATAAACTGGTCTATTAACTCTCAGTGCTGTGTGACCTAATGCAAGCACCTAAAATAAAGGCTCTTGCTTCTCCTCTCCTTTGCAGAGCTGGCAGGAAGAGGCTTTGCATCTGTAATCTGTCCTGGGACCTGATTTGACTTTTTTAGTCTCGCCTGGTCTTCAGGATATTAAGACAGACATCTATAGAGGCCACATACATGAGTGGGAAAGGGTGACAAAATGCCATAACCACTTGGGGCGTGAGGAGCTCAAACAACTAAAAGGTCTGAGCAGCTGTGTGAAATAGTTGTTGCTAGCAGTCCTAAAGATTAGAGGTAATTAATTCCTAAGTAGGAGAGAGTGAGGAGTTAAATAGAAACGTATTCTATGAAGTCCATAGTGACTATGTGCAACCCTATCACAGAATAGCACAGTCACAGAATGATTGAAGTTGGAAGAGACCTCTGGAGATCACCTAGTCTAACTCCCCTGCCGGAGCAGATCTATTTGCTCATCCTGAGCAATTAAAATCTCTTTGTCCCACAGATTGGAAGTCCAGCAGTGTTAATTGCCTCTTCCAAAAGTCTTTTTTTTCCTTTTCTTTAGATCCCATTAAGACGAGTTAAATTGAAGACTGAATAAAACTATTCTAGATGGAAGTATGACAACAATTTTCAGGTTAGTAAAATAAAATAATGTTGTGAATGTCACATATAACAGTGCTAGAGCTACATGCTTCACAGATCACTATGCAAATCAATTACTAAGGAAGATTGCTGAAATTGCAACATCCAGAAAAGGATGATCTACTGTAAAATAACTTTCTAGTTTAGATTTTGTGGTTTTACATTTAGAAACCTCTTTTAGAAAGCAGATGATTGTTACAGAAAGTATTAGCAGCCCTAGCAGAGATTGTGTAGACGTTCAATGCACTCTACCTGCACATTTCCAGTCAATGAATTCAGGCTTTTATTTTGCTGTCACTTGTCTGGTATATTCAGTGTGATACCAAACGGTTGTTTTTACATTTTTGTAGTGTAAATCTTTACTGCTTGGTACAAAAGGATCTTTATATAACCTTGGAAAATTGCATAAGCAAGTAATGGTTGTTAACAACTGCAAATGTTTATGTGGCTCTCCTGTGCTGGAGGACACTGTCAATTGAAGGTAGTTAGCAGGGGACTGGCTGGTGTAAACATCTGCAGCCAATAATTACAGCCCATTCTCCTTCCTCTGCTTTCTGAGAATTGGTAGTATTGTTGAGTTGGTCTGGGGAACAGAGGCCCATGAATATGACTAGGTTTTTGAGCCGATGAAGATATAAGTAGGTCCTGTTTTCACCCAGCCTAAGAGATATTATAACTGGAGCAGGATTTCTTCGCAGGCTGTGAAGCAGCATGGTTGCTGAAAGACTGGGAAGTAAGCAGTGAGCCACGTGAAGCCTAAGTTTAAGGGGTAATTCAGAAGACTCTTTTGTCTTAGAAAGTGTTTAATCTGATTTTCTAAGACTGAAATGATTTCTCAGGAAAAGGTCAGTTTTATCAACAAGGTTTGTGAGGAGAGGCATTGCTTTCGGTTGCTGCTGCTCTTTGGTTATGGGGCTAAAAACACCAAATGAGAAGGAACGATATCCCACCTGAGAACGACGTTCCTCAGGCACGCTAAAGCAAGCAACGTTCTATAGTGCCACCTCCCAGCAGCTCTCCTGTCCTTGGCTTGTTCCAGCAGCTGGAGAAGCAGCAGTGATATAAACTTCATGGACCCATTTCAGAGGGTTGTAGTGTTGAAGTACCTCACTGCAAGTTAAAGGTGACAGATTCCCTTTTCTTTTATACCATGTCTGGCTGCCAGATGGAGATGTAGTGTTGATAATTAAAGTGTTTGTGATACTGAAGGACAAATAACCCTTCCCTGGAAATTAAGCACTCATGCTACAGCCTCCTGATCCTTAGTGAGTATTACATTAGTCAGTTTGTGGCTAGCCCAGTAACTCGATAGCAGTGAATTAAGTAGTTATGTGGGAACTCTGGGGTTTGGAACAAGCCAATGTTCCCAAACGCAGGCCCAGCACTGCTAGGGTGTGTCATCTGTGTGAGGCACTTAGCGGAAAGAAAAAGCTGCAAAGATGCAGCCTACTGCTTTCTGGAGGACAAAGAACAGCAGCAATGGTGTGTTAAGATAAGAAGGGAACAAACAGAGCTACTCCTCCACCAAAAACTTTTCTATAGCGAAAGACTGACTGGTTAAACAGGCCTTCAGTTGACAGTATGTTCAGTTTCCTGCTTTACTAATGACTGGTTTAGGTTTAGTCAAAAAGTTTGGTCAAAAAGGATTCGTGTTGATCAAATGTCCTGTTGGTAACTTCAACTCCGTGTTTAGAAGTTTTACAGAACATAGTGTTAAGTAACTGGGATAGATTATTTCATTTTTTGGGATAACAAGTGAAAGAAACTAATTTTGACTTGTGGCAGAAGCAATTTTTAGTCCTTGTGTCCATTTATACTTGGGCTGGATTGAGAGTAACTACCAGAATCTTAGCCACCCTCCCATGTCAGTCCAGACTGAGGGAAGGAGAGGGATGACATCTGAGAGCCTAAGGCTCCAAATATTTCTCTATATTCATTCACTCTAAAAATACCTCTATTGTTAAATCCTAGTCTCAATGACACTGATTTCAGTTGTCAGTGCCTCAATGTATTTTTTGAAAATTTCAGCTACTTTCAGCACTTACACAACAGCCCAGTGCTGCTTCATGCTTTTTAATTAATTTACTCTGGAAATTAGTGAGAAAACTGGATTATGATAAAACCAGGTAATAATCCGCCACAGTCATAAGAAACATTCAGAAAGATACAAGTGTGGCTTTAAAAATCTTTCCATTTTGCTTTGCATAGCTGTGCAGTTTGATGCACTAAATATCAGGGATGCTGCCCTGTGTGGACCCTTCACAGTCAGCTTTCAGCTCTGGAGAAAGCTTTTCCACAAGGCTTCTCTGCAGCTGATTAAAAGGTCTGGAATCTAACAATACCTTCCTAAGCCACACAGTGGGGTGTGTGAGTGCACATGAATTCTAAGAGATGTAATAGCATCTGGATATTATATATATATATATATATATATTTATATAAAATTTTATAAAATAGCAGAAGAGGTGGCTTTAATTTTATGCTTATTGATGTAAACAAACACACTTTGTAACAAGTGCTTTAGCTATTTTGTGGCTGTGTCCTAGACTACCATATCAAACACATCTTTCAGAGCCAAGATTCTTGTCCAAGAACCCACCCAAAACTTTGCTGTATGAGGTATGAAGCAATAACGGGACCCACTGATTCATTATTTGATGAAGCCAGGAGTGCCCAGTATTACCCAACAGAAGGTTATGTAGGGCCCTAATGAAGTGTTTCTCTTGCATAAAAGGGAACAGATGTATCCAACCTCATGAGAAACAGAGCTGTGACCTGCTGTGAGTTCCAGTTGGGCTAAGTTTCTTTCAGATCTGAGAAACTGCTCCAACTGAGTCAGAATATTCCTCTGGTACCACCATGCCTCCACAGGCTAGATTTCTAGATTCAGATCTGGGTTACTGCAGGCTATATTCTACCATCTTTCATTTGGTGGTTATATTGGCACAGTATCTTTAGACTTTGCAAGCTAGTTAGAAACCTCACTGCTAGCTGAGGAGCTCTGCTCTGTGGACCAACTATAACTGTTGTCAAACTGGTTCTGTCCTTAGACAGGTGTATTTTCCGTGGAGAATCAAGCCTTGTCACTTTGCCCAAGTTTTGGATGACAAGAGGGATTGTGAATATTCCTGTTGTACTTTGAGATAGAAGTTTAAGTGTGTTTACCTCTGAAGTAGTAACTCCAGTGGCAACAGAGCAAAGTAGAATGTCTGACCTTTTGAATGAAGAGTAAATGTGACAAAATGGCTATTGTGAGATCGTTGCTAATCTTAACATAAGGATGTGCTGTAGCAAGAGCAAGTAGGCTTCTGAGAGGCTCATTGAAGAATAGAGAACTACCACGTTTGTTGATGACTGAGCATTTCTAGATGAGTTTCTGCATCTCCTAATGAAATAAAGTCAGGCCAAGCCAGACATAGGAGCTTATAAATCCAAACAATATCTTGGGAAACTAAGTGGTTATGCACTATATTTCTTCTGTGTTGAAGTAAGCAGCATGCTGACATCCATTGCAGTTACCATACATCAATGCAAGTGCTTCTGGGAATCTTGGTGTTAAGGGCCAGAACAAAGCCAACTGATCGAGTATGTTCCCATTGCCTGTCACCCCATACTAGAATTATTTTTTCAGTGGTGTTAGTTATTCTAAGTTCCAAACCAGATCTTTACTAGAGCTTCCAGGAAAGCAGCAGCACTGTGGATGTCAGCAGGGCCTTCAGCATCAAAGCCACAGAATAAAATTATAGATGGAAAAGACCCATTAGGTTGTCTGCTCAACCCATCAGCTGATGCAGGGTTCTCTGCAGTGTGCTTTTTGCCTTCTTTGTCTGCATCCAGCCAAAGGGGGTTCCACAGCTTCCCTGGGGAGAGTAAGACAGCTAAATAGTTTTTGGTCTTAGGAATAACTTTGAAACTGTGAAGTAACAGAAACATTCTATGTTTCATTTTGGTGGAGAGAAGGAATTCTGAGAGAAGGACCCTAAGCCTTATGAGTATACTGTTTCTCAGATGTAATTCTGTGTTAATCACTTCTATACAGATCATACGAGGCTGACAGTGTGTCCCACCCCACAGCTGTCTCTTTCGGTATTTATTCCTGAGACAGATTTTGTCATCTTTCAGTAGTAAGTAGTGCACAAACCCTGAACAATTGCATTTCATTTGGCAAACTTTCAGAATTTGCCCTAACTAGTGTTTGAAATGTTCTGTCTGATCCTCACTCCTTTTAGCTGTGCCAAAGTTCTTTGGCAATTTGTGATCCGATGTCCCAGAAGCCCATACAAATTAATCCAAACATATTTTATTTAGGTGAATTTAAAACATTCAACAGATGTTTACTAAAAACAACTGCATTTATAGCTAGAGGACTCTTGACAATTATTGATTTAAGACTTCCAAATGTTTTCATTCAAATCCCTTGGGCACCTACTGTCGATCAGTCATAACTTTCTGAAAGCTTGATCTGTTGCAAGGAAATGCTTCTGGCCAGTTATATGGATGTGCTTTTTGACCTTAGATATAGGGCATTAACAAACATGAATCCAATTTTTATTTTTTAATTTTTTTTCAGAGGGAATAAAATACTTCCATAGCTATTAAAACATGCAATCCTCTTGACTTTTGAGGAAGATCTGTGAAGATAGAAACTGTTGGAAGTTCACTATGGAAATAGTTCTAAAGCTGTGCCAGTACTCTTAGCCTTCTGACAAGGGCTGTATGAGTTTCAGAGTTCTCAGCCATTGAAAATTGTATTTAGCACGCAGGATAACTTTAAAACTATTAGCTGCAGAGCTGTGGAAGGCCATGGTTAGCACCATGTTGCGATTGATTGAGTTGTGCTTCACACAATGAGAAAGCATTCAGAAGCAGCCTTTGTCTGCCACTTTGGCCATGGGGAAATGGGGATAAGCTGAATACCCAACACATCTTTGTTTGCAGTTGGATATGGGTTTGCCTTTTGTCTAGCATTTGCACAGCTCTGTGTAATGCAAGGACATCATGAAGCTTTGCCAGCAACAGCACCAGACTTCAGCAACATGCACAGGCCAATGGGACTAAGTAATGTACTTTATCTTAAGGAAGCATTAGAAGAGGTAACTTAAAAGACTTGTGATGGAGTTGTAACAAAAGGGTTTTCCCTGGGCTATTGGCATATGCTTTATGGTACCAAAGCAGAAGTTTCGGGTTTAGGTCTGATTTTTATTCTAATACCTAACTCCTAGGCACCTTTCCTTTGTTAAACTGAGTTTAAATTATTTCTCTACCATTCATTGTAAGTGAGCAAGTTTCACATGAATCTTTCAACTAGCTATTTAAGCACTCCCACTGCTGCCTGCCTGCTGGTGGTACACTTGGAAAACGGAAGTTTGGTAAACCAGAAGGCAGAGAACAATAAGCAAAGGCATGACAGGGAGAGGTGCTATCCAGGGAGACCCTAAGGGACCCTAAGGTATGAATTAGGCCTTAGTTTTCTCCACCTCTACTCTATTTTGCATAGTCACATTATTTGTAACAAACCCCACTATTCTTCCTAACCTGGGTTAGTACCAAAACCATAGTGTCATGATTAATTGTCCTACCACAGCCAGACAGCCGTGAGTTCAGTGTTGCATTGTTTTTGCTGATCTGTGGCTCTAGAGGCACTCTGCTCTCAAACAGCTCAGATGCGAGGAGTGACCATTTGCTGGGCAGATGTTGCTAGTATGCTGCTTTATCAGCCATGTTGCTGTGAACCAGCTTAACTATAGGATGAAGTTGACTCTTCCAGACAACCATGGCTGTGCCTTTGTATCGATTTCTATAGCCTGAGTGCCAGCTTAGGCAGACCCCATCCCTCTCTTCATCCAGCTGTTCTGTTACTTTGGCAGCTACTCAGAATGTTTTGGAATCGTTGCAAATGAGCATTATTCTTTTGATTGAACTTGTATGCAGTCCTTCAGTGATCATTTGCATGCTTTAACATACACATACCCATGCCTTCTACACATGCTCTGTACATTTCAATAGCAAACTTCAGGAGCGAGGGTATAGAAGTGGAGTCCAATTTGTTACTGTTACAGGCTCTCTTGGGTTTAAAATCAGCATTTATTAGCAGAAAATAATGATGCAAAAATAAATAAGCAGTTTCTGCTGGCAGTTGTGTGTCCAGGAGCATACAGGACTCAATCCTCTTGTAGAAACCAAGCTGTTCAGAAGTTCCTGAGCTCTGTTTTTCTGCTCAGTTTGGGCTGTCCCATAAATGCTAAGCATCTTGAAGGTCATCCAAATAAAAAGTAAATGCAAACAGAGACTACTTCTCCCACACAGCAGACTTCCAGCCTGCTCAAGATACAATAGTGAAAGCTTGCCTGTTTTGACTATTAGTCAGTCTTGCTCAGCTGGCATTTGGGAAAATGATGAACAGCAGTCTGAAGGGTCTATGCAGGTGACCTAGGCTGGGACAGAGCATATGTCATGCTGTCAGGAACGTGAAGCCCTCTTAAGCTGTTCTTAAAGTCTCTCAACTAGAAACTGGTAACAAGATGTACAGTGCTGCACTTAGGTGAGAAATGATGTCCTGACAAGAGAATCATTGCTGCCTTGCTGGAGCAAGTGGCAGTTTGTCTTCTCATTCAGTAGCTGTCTTTAAGGAAATGAAGCTTATTCAGCTTTTCCTGGAGAACTTTTATTAATTGTTTGGTTGGTCTTTTAATATTAATTCTTTCAAACAGACATAAAACCCCACCTCAAACAAAGAAAAACTTCACCAAGGTGATGAAGTGGGAGCTTTCAGGCTGTTGTGACTCAGCTATTGCCTTCTTTTCACATCCAGGGAGGGCAATGAGTTCTCTCTTGCTGGATCCATAATTTTTTGGCATTGTCACAGGTCCTTTTTAAGCTTTCTCACATCACTAATGCCTTAATGCAAGTTGAGATGAAAACTAAGAACAAGACTGAGCTATACTTTCTCCCCTAAAAAAGACCAACTCCTTTTCTTTGGCTGTTCCCAGCCTACGTATTGCTATGAAACGGTGCCATAGGATAGGATGGAGGAAACAAAAATATTCTTGCAGAATTTAAATAGCTTGAGCTACCTGTAGTGCTGAGAGTTTGGCAGTAATACTTTCTGCATGGTAACAAGCATAGGAAAGACTGGTGTTCAGTGTTTGCTGCTGTGAAAACCTGACAAGTGGTATTCCTGCACCCTGTGGAACAGTACCTGCAAGTAGGCAATGACTGGAGTGCAAACTAATGCCAGCAGAAAGGTTGTGGTCAGGACTGAAGTGTTAGCAAGGCACCACTGGATACTACACGCTGCTGTGCTTGCTAGACATGACACAATTAGCTTAGCTGCAAAGAGGAGGTTTTCTTCCAACTAGGACACAGTTATTTTGTCTTGGACACTTGGAGACAACCTTTCGGACCAGGAATCCATAAACCACAGAATACTTGTGTTAAAAGAATCTGGCCAAAGATACTATATTTGTAGCTGAGTCTTCTTCTCCCTTCTCCTCCCTTCTCCTCCCCCATTTCCTTTTCCTTTTGCAAACCAAAACCAAACAAATTTGTTTACTGCAACCAATAGTAGTCAAAAGATAACTTTCTTCAGTTCAAGGATACCAGCTGTAAATGTTGAGGCTTCAAGCAATAGTAACTGATACAAACCTCTTCTTTTTTGTTACAAAATTTACTAGACTATTGTTTTTTTAAGGAGCCAGTGGGCAATATTACATTTTTGTGACATTAAAAACTACAAATCAACCAACCAGACAACAACAACCACCAACTAAAAATCAAAGGGAAACAAGTAAGTATACACGTCTATATATATAGAGCTCACGTTTATTTAAACATACTTTACATATTAAAATCCAGCAGTTACTTTCTGGATGAAGGCTCTCAAATTATAAAATTAATCTGCCAGGTTTTCAGGCTTGGCAGGATAGAAGGTTTTCTTGCTGTGTTCTAACAGAGTAGGGGAAAAGCATCCCTTCAGTGGTAAAGAGCTAAATAACCACACAGTTAATGGAGGGAAATTTTAGGAAAATAATTATGTTACTTCACTTCAGCCCTGACCCTGCAATGTTTAATGATGCAGTGATACTCTCTGCCCAGCAGCAGACCCAGATTCACACTTTGCAGAATCACATCCTTACAGAGATTGCCAAAGAGCTGTTAGTGAGGGAAGTGCCGTGTGTGCCAATTCTAGAAACCAGTAAAGCAGTACAGTCTGCTCTGTGTTTTCAGACTTTTCATACCTTACATAACTAGGTGCAAAACACTTATTTTTATTTCTGGTTCTTTTCTTTGGAAGTGCAGTCATGTGCAATCAGGTGGAATAAGTGTGCTGATAATTTTCCTTCAGAAATTGTAATGGTTAGTGATGTGGACACTTTTCTTTTTAGGCAGAAACCATAAGGCGCTGAAGCAAGCATTCACTTTTCTTGCACTTGAGGTCACAAATTTATGCAAGTCAAAAATGCTGGGCCTGCCAAAAACATCATGCTACACTCCACCAAATAAAAGGACACTGTTATTCTTACAAGGAAAGGTTTGACAGGACAGGAAATAGGCAGGGTCATAGAAGTTTACTTAATACTGGAACTTACTTAACCAGCTTTAACCCAAAATACAATGATAGTTATTAAAAAAAAATAAATAGGAGTGGGTTGGTAAGACAAATAGAAGAGCACTGGATTGTGCTGTGACAGGAGTAGCAACCAATATAGAAACCAATATAGAAACCAGGGAATCTAAGTTAAAATTTGCATAAATATGGTTACTCTAAGTCACCTGCCTTTACTGGGTTAACACATGTTAAGTGTTTTAATTTATGATCTGAACCTGTAGAAAGAGGCATCTGATTTGGAGAATCCAGTGCAGAGTTTACCAAGGCATACACTACTTTCATTACAATGCAATCCTTAAGTAGACTCCATTCCACTTAAAGGAATGGAGGGGAATGGAGGAAGGGGGAGACAGAAGAGTGAATATGAAAGATAGGAAAAATGTTGCCATTCATTACAATTTTCCATTTTTGTTGAAACGCAGCAGGAGAGCAAAGCCACAGGCTTCTCTGCTGCTCTTGCATGCCAGGAAGGATTATGCAAACACTGCAACCACCCAAATCTTACTTAAATTATAGTCATTGTTCCCCCTATAATGGTTATACTTTTGCCTGCTTTCACTCAAACATTGCTGCATCTTGCTTTCCACCAACACAGTCCCAATGGGAGTCATCAACTCTTAATTATAAATGAACAGATCATTGAAAAGACTCTCTGGAAAAAAAAACAACAACAAAAAAAAACCCCCAAAAAACCAAAAACCCAACTCCAAATAGTGGAAAAGAAAGCAAGCTTCAAGTGCCATCTAGCGCCTGAACTACTGAAAACATTAAACGGACCCAAAAAGTTCTTAACGTGCCACATAATAAATGCAACTGCAGGTGAACTGAGGAAGAGACCTTTAAAGACCAGGTTCATACTGGGGAGCCAAGACAGACTAAAGATCAATGGTATCATTACCATCATGTTTCTTTCAAGATTTTTGTGCAGAAGTGGAGAGTTCAAATGATAGGAATTGTCTAGTCATCACCTGTTCCTTTGAAACTCATCAGCTTATCAGGCTTTGCCTTGCTGAGGAAATACAAGTTGTCATATTCCCAGTAATAAAATAGAACCCTTTTGGATCGCAAATGTAGTTCACCAGAGTGAACTTGGAGCCAAGTATCTGAATCATCTGGTGTTGAAGGCCAGATTCTCTCTGTTCGTAATACGGGGAATCCATTTCTTCATGAAAGGAAGCAGATTGTTAGTTAGTAATGTCCTTTTCCTTTTTCTGCAGGAAAAAGCCATTTTCTGCTGTAGATGAAAATTCCCAACAAACTGGTTTTCCATTGTAAAAGCTCAACGTTCTAATTTCATGGAGGATATTCCACAAAATTGTTTCCCAAGCTTTAGGTAATTTTTCTTGGAGAGAATGGGGTGAAATAGGAAGAAGCAAATACTGTTGCAATTCTCTGCTCTCTACCAATAAAGTTTTTACAGGTCTCAATAAGGCCCTGGCCTGCAGTACCATGTAGTAACTTTAAAACTTTCAATATATTGGTAACTCTTGTTGCCTGGTTAGAAGTATTTATCTGTATGCTACTGGTATTGAAGCAAAACCTCAATGCTATAGAAAGAATTATCAGAACTTGTTACCATTACTTATAAACTAGTGCAATGGTTGATGCACAGGGAGTGTGGTGTAGATGTTTGAAAGCATTTCCACTATTTGAGCTGTCAGACTTTTCCAAGGTCCTGCTGGGATGAGTCTTGCAGTAATCTTAAAGTCACTATAAGATTCTCTAGATTAACAAATGGTGGAAAGGAACTCAGATATACCAATTTTCAGAGCAAGGGAGCATGTTTTTGGTAATGATACTTAAGTGCCAGGTTGTAAGTTGACAGCTTACAGCAGACATGGATTTGTAAATTTATGGGTTTTCTTCACGCATCTGAGACAGTGGTTTTTCTAGCAAATATTAATCCTTACCTCCAAATCTGCAGTACTACTTTAAAGAATGGAAATGACAGGTACAAAAATTTGTAAGCACCAACAAAACTTAAAACTTTTTCCTTGTAGGTTGCTGTTCCAAGTGGACTGTCTTGTAGTTATCTTTCAAAAAGGACTTTCATCAGTGTATCCACTGCTACCTTCTTGCTTTGGGGCATGGTGAGTACAAACACAAGGAACAGTAAAATTTGTTCTCAACTTGCAGTCCAGCAAAAGGAGACAACTTTACACAGAAGGATCATAGTTGTTTTAAGACCTTTAAATACACTGTTGTAATTGAAGTTCCTTTTTCACAGGTCACAGAAGAAACTTAGTGTCAGGACCAGCTTTTCCACTTAATTTAAAACTTCATATTGGTATGATGTGCTTCTTGCTTACAGTAGGCTTTTGCATGTAGATATAGAGATACAAGTACAGTGTTGTGATAAGGCTGGAGGGCAAGACTGATAAGCATATGGAGAGACAGATTTCTGCCCTAGTCAAAGATGAATGTACTTACTGCTTCAGCACTGCCAAATCAATGCAATGACAGGTTGAAGGAATCTGAACTTTGTCATTATACTTTATTTTCAAGCAACTTGTGTGTGTGTGTGGGAGGAGAGGGTATGTGTAAAATGTATGAAATGTGTAGTATTTTGAGCCTAGTTCACTAGAGATGTTTAACCTTAGACATGAAATAGGATTATTATGATCTGAGACTATCAAAGAGAAGAAAGCTGTGAACATTGTAATCTATAAAAAGGCCTACCTTTCCACTGCTCAAATGCAACTTCAAGTATAGTATTTCATACCTGTGACTTTCAGCTAAGAAAAACTCAGTTGAGAGCTCAAAAGCCTTTTCTACTTATTTTCTCTGAAGTGGCAAATTATCTAAGATTCTTTCCTTAATGTTCCTTCTCTAGTGTGCATGTTCTTGTACCTGAAAGCTTCTCGGTCATTTCAGAGATGCCCACAGTTGAAGAAACAATTAAGTTTGGGACAGATTCCAAGAGAGTTCTATATTAATTGGTCAAAATAGAAATGAAGACAACAATTTGTGCAGTGCTTCAGTAATTCAGAATCTTTCTTTTATACAGTAACTTATTAATGGATTTGTCACCAAATATTTAATCATCATGTTTCACAGCATTTAATTTACTCTATAAAAGTTATTTCCAGATGAGCTCTGGTATTTAGCTCAAACACAGTGTTGCCAGCTCTTTTAATTGATGAAAAATCTATTTGAGGATCAGCTAAGGATGAAGGACAAAACTATAGCTTTGAATACAAACAGAAGTATTTTGACAGAAAATGCAGTATCAAATATTTTTGTCTTACTCTGATTCAGGAGTCAGAGGGGGAACTCATGCTGATACCTGTATTATCACTGATTCTGTATGAAATACCTGAAGGGGACTTACAGGAAAGCTGGGGAGGGACTGCTCCGAAGGGCCTGTGGGGGTGGATGTGGGGAAATTACTTGGGACTAGAGCAGGGCAGATATAGGTTGGACATTGTGAAGGACTTCCTCCTACTGAGGGTAGTGAGATACTGGAACGCGTTGCCCAGAGATGAGGTCAAGGCGTTATCCCTGGAGACATTCAAGATCAGACTCGACGTGGCCCTGGGCAGCTTGATCTGGTTGGAGGTGCCCCTGCTGACTGCAGGGCTGCTGGACAAGATGCCCTTGGAGAGTCCCTTCCAATGCCATCTGCAAGTGTTGGAAGAGGAGCTGGGGGCTTTACTTACAGCAGAGTGAAGGTGCTGCTGGTGCCCCCCGGGCCAGGCTGGCTAGCCCTGACTCTTGCTCTCCTCCTGCAGCTGGAAGCTCATCGGGCCCTGAACGAAACTGCATGCACAGAGCTGCGCTCCAAGATCACACAGCTCTGGGAACAGCTGCAGGTGCCCATGGAGGAGAGAGAATCTTCTGCAGTGCATGTGCCTGGGTGCAGAGCCAGAACCAGGAAAGCTGTAAGGACCTTCCTGTGGCTTGGGAGAGGAGCTGAGGGAAGCCCTGGGCTCAACACTCCTGTTGATGGACTGCTTCCAGCAGTCTCCTCACTGTAGGAGGCCTGGACTAGGAGAGCTTCTAAAACTCATTTGTAACCTAAAGCATTTCCTGATTGTGTGAAGCGAGCAAGCCAAATGCTGTCCTCACAAGTGGAGGAGCTGGGAGTTGGACGTGGAGCGTCTGGAGGAGCTGAAGCTGCAGAACATGAAGTCTCTGATTCAGGCGACCTGGGCAGAGCTGGCTGACTACTGGGAAAGGTGTTACTACAGCCAGGAGCAGGAGGCGGCCTTCTGCCCCTACTACAATGGTAAGTGCTGGGTCTGCCTGCTCGTGGACCCCCAAAGGGAGCTGCAGGCTGCCCAGGAGCCACAGGGACCTTGCCGTCTCTGAACCTGCTGTTGTCTCCTCTGCACAGAGAGGAGTTGAGGTCCTCTCCTGCTCCTGCTTGAGCTCCATGATGCTGAGGTGGTGAAGATGAAGAACAATTATGAAGCACACAAAGACCTGTGTGAGGCTGTGCAGAAATGGGACCGGAACTGGAAGCCATTCCTGGAGCTAGAGGTATTGTGCAGGCTGGAACGTGGCTGGTTCTTCAGGAAAGCAGACTTCAGCCTCTTCAGGGATCTCCTTGGCAGGGTGCCATGGGAAGTAACCATGGAAGGAAGGGGAGCCCAGGAAAGCTGGTCATTGTTCAAGGATCACCTTCTTCAGGCTCAGAAAAAATGCATCCCTGAAAAGAGGAAGGCAGGTAAGAATGCCAGGAGGCCTGCATGGATGAATAGAGAGCTCCTGGATACACTCAAAAGCAAGAAGAAGGCTTATAGAGAATGGAAGCGAGGACGGGGGACATGGGATGAATACAAAGATACTGTTCGTGCAGCCAGAGCTGTGGTAAGGAAAGCTAAGGCACAGCTCGAATTGAAATTGGCCAGGGACATTAAAGGGAACAAGAAGAACTTCTACAGGTATATTAGTGAGAAGAGGAGAACTAGGGACAGTGTGGGACCCTTACAGAAGGAAAATGGAGAGCTGCTGACAAAGGACATGGACAAGGCTGAGGTGCTCAATGACTTCTTTGCCTCAGTCTTTAACAGCAAGGGCTCCAACCACAATGTCCAAGTTGCAGAGGGTAAAAGTGAGGACTGGGAGCAGGCAAATCTGCCTACTATAGTAGAAGATGATGTTTATGAGCTCCTAAGAAACCTGAATGTGCACAAGTCCATGGGGCCTGATGAGATCCACCCACGGGTCCTGAGGGAACTGGCAGATGAAGTTGCCAAACCACTGTGCATCATATTTGAAAAGTCATGGCAGACTGGTGAAGTTCCTGCTGACTGGAGAAGGGCAAACATAACACCCATCTTCAAGAAGGGTAAAAAGAATGACCCTGGAAACTACAGACCAGTCAGCCTCACCTCTGTGCCTGGCAAGATCATGGAGCAGATCCTGCTGAAAGTCCTGCTAAGGCAAATGGAAAACAAAGCAGAGGTGATTGGTGGGAACCAGCATGGCTTCACCAAGGGCAGATCTTGCCTGACAAATTTAGTGGCTTTCTATGATGAAGTCACAGCGACAGTGGACAAGGGAAAGGCAGCTGATGTCATCTACCTGGACCTGAGTAAAGCATTTGACTCTGTCCCACATGACATCCTGGTCACCAAACTGGAAAAGCATGGACTTGATGGATGGACCACTCGCTGGATAAGGAATTGGCTGGATGGTCGAACCCAGAGAGTGGCGATCAACGGCACAATGTCCACCTGGAGACCAGTGACAAGTGGTGTCCCTCAGGGGTCAGTGCTGGGACCAGTGCTGTTTAACATCTTTGTCAGTGACATGGACAGAGGAATGGAGTGCACCCTCAGCAAGTTTGCAGATGACACCAAGCTGTGTGGCACAGTCGACTTGCTAGAGGGCAGGGATGCCATCCAGAGGGACCTGGACAGGCTGGAGAGTTGGGCCCAGGCCAACCTGATGAAATTCAATAAGGCCAAGTGTAAGGTCCTGCACCTGGGTAGGCACAATCCCAAGCACAAATACAGGCTGGGTGGTGAATGGCTGGAGAGCAGCCCTGAGGAAAAGGACCTTGGAGTCTGGGTTGATGAAAAGCTCAACATGAGCCTGCAGTGTGCACATGCAGCCCAGACAGCCAACCGAGTCCTAGGCTGCATCAAGAGAAGCGTGGCCAGCAGGGCAAGGGAGGTGATTCTGCCCCTTTACTCTGCTCTCGTCAGACCCCACCTGGAGTACTGTGTGCAGTTCTGGAACCCTCAGCACAGGAAGGACATGGAAGTGTTGGAGCGGGTCCAGAGGAGGGCCACAAAGATGATCAGAGGGCTGGAGCAGCTCTCCTATGAGGACAGGCTGAGGGAGTTGGGGCTCTTCAGCCTGGAGAAGAGAAGGCTTCGAGGGGACCTGATAGTAGCCTTCCAGTATCTGAAGGGGGCCTACAGGAAGGCTGGGGAAGGATTATTTACAAGGTCCTGCAATGACAGGACAAGGGGCAATGGGTTTAAACTGGCAGAGGGGAGATTTAGACTAGATGTTAGGAGGAAGTTCTTTACAGTAAGGGTGGTGAGGCACTGGAACAGGTTGCCCAGGGAGGTTGTGGATGCTCCCTCCCTGGATGTGTTCAAGGCCAGATTGGATGAGGCCTTGAGTAACCTGTACTAGTGGGAGGTGTCCCTGCCTATGGCAGGGGGTTGGAACTAGATGATCCTTGAGGTCCCTTCCAACCTTACCATTCTATGATTCTATGATTCTATGATTCTATGGTTGAGGGCTACGCCAGACAGTTTCCCGGTGCCTGTCTCTGCTCCCAGTTGCAGGAGGCTGCTGGGAAAGGCCAGGGAGCACAGGGAAACCAGAGCGGATTGGTGAGGGGATGGGGTGCTGCATGCAGAGCCCTGCTGAGGTTTAGGATGGGGCTGTGTCCTGTGCTGGGCTGTCAGAGGTGGGGGGTGTTGGGTGCTCTGCTGAACTCCCTCCCTTGCCAGAGGAAGGCAACTGACTCCAGCTGCTTCACCAACAGTGGGGGCAACCTGCTGAAGGAGTAGTAGCATTGAGCAAAGCTGCAGAAGGCACTCTCAAAGGTAGGCTCAGTCCTGGGGAAAAAGATGTAGTCCTGGTCAGGCCTGTGCAGCACTGACTGAGGGCAAGTACATTGCTTAGAGCCAGGAAGGGCTGTCTCTGCATGGAGGTGGCCATGTTCTGGAGGGCATCCTCGTGTCCCCACTAGCTGTAGGATGAGCTGGAGAACAAGACCCAGGCCTGGCAGCAGGTGCACCAAGCAGTTTTCCTGGTGAAGGGGTAGCAGTGCATGGAGCAGGTGAAAGAGCAGTGGCAGTTGTACCACCTGGAGAAAGAGGAGAAGCAGGAGAGGGTGAGTATGGAGCTGAACCTGCTGGTCTGGGGAGCTTCTGCTGCAGCAAATGCAGGTGTCAGGGGCCCTCCCCTGCCTGGGGAGGGGGACCTGCCTCTATGGCTGCCTCAAAATGCTGCCCAGGGCTATTGGTGCTGTTACTGTCCACATGGTCACCTCATTGCTGTGGCCTCCTCTGGTCTTGCTCCAGCAGGTCCACATCTCTGTGCTGAGAACTGTAGAGGTGGACCCAGAAGCATCAGCCAGAGCGTGGCACAGACTGTGAGCCTGGGGGTGGTAATGCTGTCCAAGGCTCAGCAGGGCTGTGCCTGTCCCTCAGTGTCATTTGGGGCTCTGAACAATCTGCTCTAGTTGCAGATGTCCCTGCTGACTGTATGAGCTTGAAGGGTCCCTTCCCAGCGCTGGCTTTGTGGCTCTTCCCAGGACAGCTGCCTGGCAGCAGGAGGAAAGGACAAGGTTCCCAGCCTGGGGCTGTTCCCATCTTTGGCCTGATGCTCCAAGGCTTCTGAAGCGAGCTGTGGGGTGAGCCCAAAGCAGCTGCAGCTGCCTGCCCTGCCCTCTCCAGGAGCTGCTCCTACTTTGCATCCCCTCATCCCCATCTCCCACTTGTCTCCACAGCGTGAACTTTCAAAGGCATCAAGATCCGACAGCATCCTGAACTCCACTACCACCACTGTCTCCTGCTGCGACCTCCAGCTGCCTATAGCCACCGGTAGGCACTGCGCGGGCAGAGCTCAGGCAGCTTCTGCCCCTCTGTCTGCCCCCAGGGCACTGGGCTCACTCTGGCTGCAGGCTGGGCACGGTGCTGAAGGGCCTTCACAACAGCTGCAGGGCTGGGGCCCCCTGAGGGATTTCAGAAGCAAGGCACTTCATGCATTGGCAAGCAAGAGCTGTTTTATATAAATTAGATGTTGTAGAAAAGAAATGTTTTAGAACAATAATTTAATAAAGGTTGCAGTCCACGTTCCCAGCCTCCCCGTGGCTACAGGCAGCTGGAGGCGGCAGCAGGCTTCAGAAGACGCTCCTTCAGGTTCTCCTCCTCTGCCACCATCTCATCCAGAAGCTCCTATGGCACAGGTATGGTTAGGGACAGGACTGGTGAGCAAGAAGGGGATGTGCAGAGAGAGCAGACAAGGCAGTGGAACCATAGCTAAACACTCTAGGGGACAAATGAAAGAAGAGCAAGCAGGGTGAGATGCCCAGCAGAAAGGGGACAAGGGTAGAGATGCTCTCGGAGCTCCTGCTAGACCCAGCTGGCTCCCTACTCATGGCCAGACTTCCTGGGCAAGCTCACATCGAGCTACCCTGGTTCAGGGGCCAAGCAGCTGCAGACAGAGGGGCTCGGCAGCGGGCCCGGAACCTCCTTGCCTCAGGAACCCCCTGCCCCTCACCTTGATGTAATTCTTGGCCGTACGGGTACGCTCCAGGCGCTGTTTCTCCGGGATTCCGATCTCCTCCCAGAGGGCCCGCAGCGTCGCTATGCCTTCGGTCAGGACTGCCACGACCTCGGCCGCCAGCACCTCGCTGAGAGCACCGGCACCCAACGAACATCAGCCACCGCCTCCGACACCAGGATTGCTGGCCGCCTGCCTCCCCCACTCTCTGTCCCGCTTCCCGGGTCCCCACCGCCAAACGCTTGTCCTGTTTCCGTTTTCTTCTGTCGGTCGGTAGACTCCAGTGCCGTCGCACTGCCCCACCCCGAGCCTCCCCTGCCGCCCCGGGACCCTACCGTTACTCTCCCAACTCATCCCGTTACAGGTTTCCCCGTTCCCCACCGTAATTCACCCTGAGGCTTCCAACTCCCATCTCCTCCCAGCCCCCCCCCGCCCTTCCCCGTGCCTAGCCCCTCCTATCCATAACCCTGTCTCGCTTTCACCAACGCGGACTGGCCAGCCCCGCACCTCTGCCTTGTGGGGGCTCTGCTCATGATGGTTCCCCTAACGGCTGACGCTTCGCTTCGCTTTGCGTTGCGCCCTCAGTAACTCCTGTCTCCTTAGCCCCACTCGCAACAACTCTGTCCGGGTCGCTTTCCGCCCCCGATTCAAACCGTCCCCAAGCTCCGCGAGCGCTAACGTTACCGCAGCCCTACCCATAGCCGCCGCCGTGACTCCGCCCCAAGCCGGCTGCCAGCCAATGGAAGCCAAAAACTCCCAGCGCATCTAACCAATCCTGAACGGCGGCGCTGGAGTAGCCAACGGCGCTCCGCGGCGCGTGTTTGGCAGCGGCCACGTGACAACACATGGACAGCGCTATGAGCGTGAGCCGCAGCCCGAGGACTGCTTCCCTGGGACGGCCTCCCCGCTCTGCTTTGGTCCTCGCCCCAGGCTCCCTGTCGGGTCGTAGCACCAGGCTGAGCTGGAGTGTTTTCTGAAGAGAATTGAGCTGCGTCAGGAGAAGCTTCATCGCCTCTGCGAGGATCTGCAGCTGGAGCCCTTTGAGGTAAAGTATTGAAAAATTGCTTTGCACTCGTAGGCTCCTTTTGGCAAAAGCCTTGTGCTGCCTGGCCTCTCCCTGGGTGCCTTGGAAGGACCAGAACTCACGAGGCAAACGTCTGTTCAGAGCCACTTTTCCTGGTGGCTGGTGGAGCTTTGTGGCTCCTGACCAGTCAGGCAGTGGAAGATGGTTGTGTGGGGAGTGAGTGTCTCATTTTGTGCAGTGCTGCTGTGTTTGTACATGCCTGGAGAGTACCTTTCTTAGAACTGGGGCTGCTGCGCAAGGTCTTCAAGAAGTCTAAAAATGTAGCTCAGGTGTGCAAAGTGACGGGGAAAGAGCTGATTTCTGAGCTTTTGCAGACGGAGGAGGAAGGCACCATTCTGGAGAGAGAGAAGAGCTTGTGGACACACGTGAAAGTGCTGCTGAAGCAGAGGTGGGACAGGAAGCAGGAGCTGAAGAACTCCAAGAGCAGAACCAGGACCTGTGTGACATCCTCTGCCACCCCATTCTCCATCGACACAGAAGCTGTGCCCAGCATGGAGGAGCTGGATCACTATCGTCATCGCCTGGTCTCTCTGGCTGCTGAGAAAGTAAGGGAAAACGGGTAGTGGTGGCACTCATGGCACTCGCTGGGCTGCGTCCTAACCCTGCACCTCACTTCAGGTGCAAAGATACGAAGTTTGTGCACACCAGGCAGCAAATCATCCTTCTCATGGAGGAGCTGAACTGCACTCCAGACACCAGCTTGGAGCAGGATGTGGTAGATGAGGATGTGGAATCCTTTTGCTTGTCCACAGACAACCTCGTTGCTCTCCAGAAGCTGCTGTGGCAGATACCTTGGCATGCTGAGGCTGCGGGTGGGTCCGGGCAGGAGCTGGCATCACAATGTAAGGAGCATCTCCTTAGCTTTCAGCCAGCCTGTGCTAAAATGGCTTCTGGGGAGTTTTTCTAAGATCTCATAACTCTGTTTCAATACAGAAATACCTGGACAGGCTGGATAGATGGGCACAGTCCAATGACAGGAGTTTTAACAAGTCCCACTACAAGGTACTGCACTTTGGCCACAACAGTCCCATGCAGCACTTCAGGCTGGGGGCAATGCCTGGAGAGCAGCCAGCCAGAGAGCAACTTGGAGGTACTGGTTAATATGCAACTAAACATGAGCCAGCAGTGTCCAGATGGCCAAGGAAGCCAGTGGCATCCTGGCTTGTATCTGGAATTGTGTGGCCAGCAGGACCATGGAATTCGTCGTGCCACTGTGCGGCACCGGTTAGGCCCCAGTTGAGTACTGTATCCAGTTCTGGGCCGCTTAGTTTTGGAAAGATGTTGAGGTGCTTTTATGTGTCCAGAGAAGGGCATAAAGGCTGGTGAGGGGACTGCAGCACAGCCCTACGAGAGATTGAGGGAGCTGGCATTGTTCAGCCTGGAGAAGGCTCATGGGAGACCTCATTGCTCTCTGTGACTACCTGAAAAGAGGTTGTAGCCAGGTGGGGGTTGGTCTCTTCTGCCAGGCAACCAGTGACAGAGCAAGAGGACACAGCCTTAAGCTGTTCCAGGGCAGGTTTAGACTGGATGTTAGGAAGATGTTATTCACAGAGTGATTGACATTGGAATGGGCTTGGAGGTGGAGTCACCATCCCTGGAGGTGTTTAAAAGGAGGCTGGATGAGGCACTTAGTGGCATGGTTTAGTAATGTGCCACGGTGTTACATAATGAGTTGGACTCCATGATCTTGAAGGTCTTTTCCAACCTGAATCCTGATTCTGAAATAGGCTCTCAGCATGAAATATTGAACTACATGGAAGGTAATTTTCAGAAGATAGGCACAAACTGGCATGGGATTAATCAGCCATTTTAGTTTAGAGAAGTAAAAGGAATTCAAATAATTACATTAATTTTAGTTTATTAGAGCATAATCAGCACACAATTGAGCACTGAACATCTAAAAAGAAAAAAATCATCAAATAATGAGTCAAGTCAGTCATGCACATTTCCCATAAAGCAGACGAGTTCATGGCCTGTAAAAGCAGACAAGAGGAGAGAGACGAAGTCCAAATAAAACTTGACTTTTTTTTTTTATGTACTCCAAAATCAAATTTTAATTCAAATGAGCGTTTAGAAATAGCATAAAAAAAATTAAATAGAATAGAAAGCATATTCAAATAGTTTTCAGTTCTTTCCAGTAGAACCAAAGCCACCTTCACCACGTTCTGTATCATCTAGAGCCTGAAAGACATCAATGATAAGTTGGTTTAGTGTCTTAACCTGCCTTTTGTTTCTATACAACAGATACTGTATATCATAGAGGAAGGTATGTTTACTTGTAATGATAATTAAGAAACTAAACCAAAACATTTTTAAGAGACATTTTAGAATGCCTTTTGTATAAGTTTAAACAAATCCCCCCAGTGTGAGACACCTGTTTCTAGTATATGCTGAAGTATTTCTTAAGAATGTGTCAACTCTGAAAACTAAAAATACAATAAAAATTCATATAAATGCATGCAGTGCATCAAGATTTTTATTCAGGTAGCAAGGCTGCTATGCAGGTCTAACACTGAAAGTATTTTTAAAGCAAAGTATTTATACTAATCATATTTTCAGCTTTAACTAAAACCATTATTGAAAATAGCAGGGGTTTTTTTGCAACTTACTTGAACTTCTTCTAGCTCAGGATAGCAAATGCGTTCACAAATGAGCTGGGCAATCCTATCTCCTTTTTTAACTGCAATTAAGTTAAAAACTTATTAATTCCTTCCAAAAAGGTGAACGATCAATACAAAATTTTGACAATCCCCTTTCAAGAGCAGAGTATCAGAATGTACTGAAGTGTAAACACTTATGTGCTGGTTTGAGGGTAACTGAAATATTTTACTGAGAGAAATTAAATCCTTGGCTGTGAGGAGAAAACAGTGACGTACATCACGCAGTCTTTGCTGAGAAGCAAGTAGTCAAAATACAAGAAAAGACACTTCTCACTTCTCTCTGGTGGTCTGTGTGGTTGCACCTGCCTTAACTCTTTAATCCAACTTAACTATTTTTTTTTTCCTCTAACTTTCTTGTTGCCTTTTGGACATCTCACCTCATATCTCTCCTGATTTATCATGTGAGAGATATGGGGATTGATCTGGTTATTTCTGAAGGGAGGGAAAGAGGGGAGGGGCGGGGAGGTTTGGGTCGAGAGCCTCCTGGCAGTCTGACTGCAAGGATTTTTGTATTTCTTGTAAATACTTTTAATAGATTGTAAATATATGTTTGTATATTGTGCTAAGCTGTGAATATAAAGCTTCATTCCTTAACTTCCAGCTGGCTGAGTCTAGTCTGGGTGATTTCATTGTGCGTGAGGGGTGGGTAACTCCCAAACCATCACAACTTATTTGAAACTTAGTTTAAGCAGATATTAATAGTCCCAAACAAATACACGTTGTGATAAACTTGTGCTTAATCGCTTCAAGTAGTTTCATCAGCAGAACTAGCTCAGGGCATCACCTCTCATTCCTGCTGCCATACTGTGGCACCTTAAGGGTCATTACATGCAAGTACTGCAAACATGGAGGCACAGCACTATGTATAATGTGGGTCCTTTTTGTGAACAAGACCAGGAATGGATTTCCTGATAAAAGGCAAACTAAATTTCTGATTACTACCCAATCTGGCTCACAGAACTTCCCCAAGAAACTTGCACTGAAGTTGGAGAAAGACTGTAAAACCACTGGCAGTATTCTAACTGGGCCCTGAGGCTTAAAACTGACTGTTTGCAGAGACAACAGGATTATGAGAAAACCTTATCTTTGTTACTCACATTTCCCAGGATCCTTGAGAATTTTTTATCTCAAATACTGCAAACCTAAATCTATCTTTTTTTTTTTTTTTTTTTTCCTCCAGGTCAAAAAAGAAACTGAATACAAAGTTGCACTTCAGTACAGCTCACAAATCTAAAGCTTAGTAAGGGAGGTGTTGGCTGGTTGCTTTGGTGGTGGTGTGTTTCAGGCTTTTTTTTTTTCTTTTCCTTGCATGCTATCCAGTTTTCTAGGAGTTGAAATTCCACATTTCATTAATTGTGCAAAGAAAAATGTTCTCAGCTAACTGTAACTCTTCATAGACTTTTAAAGAAAGATTAGTTTTTCATTTCCAGCCAGATGGCTGAAAAAAGGGTTTGCCCAGTTTATCACTTACCTTCAAAAGCCTCTTTCCCAAAGTTGAAGAGTACCACTCCAACATTTCCCCTGTAATCCTCATCAATAACACCCGCTGTCATAAGAAAAGATTTAGAGGGATATCCATCCAGTTAATAAATGTTGCCAGTATATTAGCTAAGTAGATATGGCTTAGATTAGTAGATGATTGCAGTATCTCATATTGCCATCCATTATACTATTCATGCACAATTAAAGAACAGAGATGAAAATACTGAAATATCTAAAAATGCTAACCAGCCTTGCAAAAACAACTGAAAAATAACATTGCATGTCAAAAAGTGTTTTACCACTGTACTAATTTTAGTTACAATACTTTACCTGAAATCAAGACAGCTGGGCCACATTCAGGCTCCATTTGTTCTGCTAACTTCAGCTCTTTGCGTGTCAAGCAGAAATCTGTTTTTAGCTCTCATCATTTTATTGGAGAGTTACAGATCTGCATCTTGGGCAGGGAAAGAGAACTAAAGCTTTGATGAATTCTGTGAGGGTTTTTCTCTCAGATACAAGAAGCATATTTCCAGGATGGAGTTTGGGTTTCACTGGACCAAGTATGAGTTTTCAAGTCTTTTTGCAGAAATAATTCTAATACTAAAATTACACATCATTCCAAGGCATTCTCAGACACACAAAGTACTACCTATAGGCATCATAAACACCAGAGGAAACTGCAATACGGCTACACTTTAAAGTTTTAAACTTGAACCATAGCTTATACACTAAGAAGTAGAAAACTCGTGGGGTTTTTTTCTTCTTAGTTTCTCCAGCTATGTGAAAATACTACAGTCCATAGCTACTGCACAACCTCTGCAGTAGTTCTAAGGTGGGAAAGGTATTTATACAGCTCTTTTCCTTGTGATGTTATGGATTAATCCAATCGCATGTCTGAACCGCTTCCTAATTAAGGTGCTCATAGTAACACTGTGAATGTCCCGAGTTCTCAAAATCACAGACATGTAGTTCTCCAGTTAACTCACTGGTATTTAACTGCATGCAGCTGCTTAAGGGGACCTTAACTACACAGCACTGTCAAAAGGAAAGGGGACCAAAACGCAGGGTTGTTGTGCAGATTCCAGACTCAAAAAAGGTTTGCTGTGTTTTACACAAAAGCAGATACTGAATCCATGCTACACAGATGCATCATAAGGAGAGACTCATCAAACCTGTAACAGCAGCACAAATAATTTTAAGCATCACTCAAGTTCTGCAGCCAGTTGACCATTAATCTGGTATATTTGTTCACATGAATCAATCATCTGGAGAGCTGAAAGCCAGAATCGTATTTGACACATAAAATTATGTATGTATGCTCATAAATGCATATAAAAAGATTGTTAGCTCTTTGCATAAATTCTTCATTTAACAAACCATTCTGAAGTGTTTCTGTACAGCTAAGACCATATGCTAGAGTAGGCATCGCTGTGCATTAGAGATCAATAATGGAATTTGCTGATTGAAGGTAAGGGCTGATTTTATTTCTGTTACAATACAGTATTCTGTTCTGATAAAACACAATGCTCAAAAGTGATTGCTACAGATTACCAATTCTATTTAAATGGAGATTTAGGTTAGATACAAGAAATAAATTCTTTATAATGAGTGGCAAAATACCAGAATAAGTTGCCCAGGGAGGTGATTGAGGTCCCGTCCCTGGAGACATTTAAGATCACACGTGATGTGGCCCTGGGTGGCCTGGTCTAGTTGGACTAGGGGTGGTTGGACAAGATTACCTTTGAGGGTCCCTTCCAACCCAATACAATCGGTGAATTATGCTTTTATAAATGTAAAATGTGCCCGTTAAAATAGTATGGTTAGATTTATACATGCAACAAGCTCTCCCATATTCCTTTTTTTTTTTTTTTCTGGAATTAATGAAATCTGAAGAGCAGGATACTTCTTAAAAGCATACCTGATATAAGCAGAACTTGCAATTAGAGTTGCAGTTATGTATTAAGAAAGTAACACTTATGTATGTTTTGTGACCCAGTGCTGTGCTGAGTAACTGAAAGCACTGTCAAAGCCATGATAATTTCAAATTCCATTATAGGCACAGATGGGTAAAGGTTTTGTGAAGTTAATTCCTTATTAATCATTCCCTCTTTAAATGTATTGTAGCTTCACTGACATAGCCTTACGGGTGGTTACCATGTTCTTATCACAAAGTCTTACCACACGATCGTTAAACTCATGAGTTCAAACTATGCTTTTATCAAATCATATATATGATACTTGGGAGACACAGGAAAATACAAACCAGATGATCATTCCTCCTACCATACAGAGTCACACACTCACACTGCAACTGGGTGTAATGGCAAAATACGTTAACATCCTTGGTATTCCTTTCTTCTGGAACAGCAATAATTATAATCATTATAGAGGACTAACGTACTTCTCTAAATTATGTGTACTGGGTGGAAATCATGTAAGTAATTTTTGGAAAAAATCATGCATTGGAATTGGCAGTCTGATATTCTATCTTACTCTGTCAGAAGTTTGGCGTGTCAGCGTTGGGAAAGCATCTCCACCTAGCAGATGTGCATTCTGAACATATTCTTGCATGATCCCGGTTTTTAGCTGACCCTTAGGGCTTCTGCCAATGTATTTTTTCTTAGGTTATTATCCATCTAATTGTGATAAATTGGTGCAAGACAAGTGGGGCTGCTTGCTCATTCCATGGGGCTTGGTTTGGCTTTTTGGTGGTTGGAGTTTCTTTAGTTGGTTTGTTTTTTCCCTAAGAAGTCTTCTACTAATTGTCAGTAATAGTTTTTATTCATGGCTTGTCAGCTTTCAGCTCTATTAAAATCTGAGCATAGGTCATCCTGCTAAGCACTTTTAGTTGCTTTCTGCTATTTCCTAGTTTAACACTCAGATTGAAAAGACTGTTACAGAGCACATGTATTCTCTCATGTAAGAAAAAAAAATTAGAAGTAGCTTTAAAGAACCACACTACAGTAGAACGTGTGTACTACAGAGAGGCACAAGATTGCAGAGTCTTTTGATTCCCTCTTAATACTTTTTTGTATGTTACCCACAATGCTTAAAAAAAACCTTAATGTAACAGACATGCAAGAATCGTTTTTTTAAGACAAAGCCTGAATAACAGAAAAGCTGGTACAGATGCTCCCATTTTAACCTCTGCAATTGCAATTTCCAAAAAGACCAGTAAAAAGAAGAGAAATCTTACCACCAACATCTATGAAGTGCTTTGCAGCTAAACCAGAACGTGGTGCTAGAAAACAAGAAGTTTTTTTTAAGTATAATAATTTATTTTTGTTGAAACTCTTACACAGTAGTTTTAGATTCTATAGTGTGTTTGCACAGAGCTGTGGCAGCAAGAATTATTTACAGTCTTTCTAAAAGAAAACAAGGTTCTACAGGAACTACTGTGAGTGTTAATGTATATATTAAAATAGGACATGCTACAGTAAAATTGCAATCTTTAAGTGATGTAAGGATATCTGTATCTTTGTTTAGACCACCAATTGCAGAGTACATTTCTCAAAGGAAGGTGGTGTAAGATGAAGACTATCTAATATTGGTTTATTTTTGGTGGCTACCAAATGGTTTGGAATAATGTCCAAATATTATTACGATGGACCTCCAAATTTGGCAAGCAATTCACTAAATTTCTGCATAAGATAAATTAGATTATATGCCTGGTTTGGTTTTTGTTTTCTTTTTCACTTAGCCTGCTTTGATGAAGTGCTGAAATGTTAACTTTCTTATGAACACTGTTTGGGATAAGAGAAATGCAGTCACATTCTCCTTTTAAATAAAAATGCACAACAAACTCTGATCTTCCTCTTCCATTTTGTTTTTTTAAAATTTATTTAAGAATTTATATATAATCCAGAAAAAGAATGTGTAAAACATAATAAAAGGACTTGTACAGGTCCTCCCTTATTCCGTCACAAAAAATTGCCACATACTACTACTACTACACCAGTACTTTAACTTCAGGGTTAATTAACACACAGGGATGTATTTTCTGTAGGTTTATTACCTATTTGTCTTTGTGATCAGAGTTCTGAAACCACAGAAAAATAATGAAATATTTCATAGACTACGAAGGTGTATGTAGATTGTGAAAACTTTAGATAAACCTCAAATGTATTTGACATGGCACATCTATTACAAGGCTTGATAAATCACACAGCCATGTGATACCTCCTTTTTCTTTTTTTTTTTTTGTGTAGGCTAATTCTGAAACCTTTAGGCAGAATCTAAATGTGAGGATGGGGCAAACTTCTACACTGGCTCTGCAGCCTCTTTGTAGCCTGTGTACTTACCTACTCGGCCATAGCATCCAGAAGGAAGTTCAATTTGAATGTCTGTTTTCACTACAGCCTTTTCCATGGGTGGTATCACACAGTCATAGGCACTACATTAAGGAAGGAAACATTAGTTTATATAGTGTACTTAGAAAACTGTCTTCTC
Organism: Eubucco bourcierii; assembly: GCA_013396675.1. Taxonomy (NCBI): domain Eukaryota; kingdom Metazoa; phylum Chordata; class Aves; order Piciformes; family Ramphastidae; genus Eubucco; species Eubucco bourcierii. The sequence continues at coordinate 501,022 of VWZE01002424.1, forward strand.
TGTGAGTTAATGTACAAAATTACCCAGAATTATTCTTGCTGGGAATTTATACAAGTATTTACAGATTTGTAAAGTTTAATGCAGATCCTCCAACACAAAGATGTTTTGATGGCGCTTTGAACAGCATTATCTCAAGATTGCTAGTTATAAGTGGTGTGTTTTTTTTTTTTAAAAAAAATACAGACAAAAAAAATACAAGCTTAACTTTAACCATTAGGTGAATGGGGTTGTGTGATTGTGTGCAAAAACAGTATTTATGGATAATACACTTCTGATTAAGCTTTATATAGCAGATTAACTAGTTGTAATAATTTTTTTTTAATTACATGTATTCATAACAACTTTTTATGATCAGAAGTTCACAGTTCACATGATTCTATTGGGAACTGCAAAAGACATAATTTAAAGGACTTTCTGAAGTCACTTTACTGGAAGCTTAATTGAAGGCAGTGGTGACAATACCACAGTGAGACTGTTCTACTTAATGCAAACATATCTGGACCGTGATAAAGAACTGATTTTTAAAGACCTTTCAGTGCTGCCCAGTGTTTTTGTAAAACAGACTTTTCCCGGGTGTACAATGCATCACTGGAATCCAAACAAAACAAATCCTGGTATGACAAAAGGAATATAAAGGAATAGCATCAAGTGTGGTGAAGCAAAGCTTTAGAAGAAGGAAGTCAGGCAAAGAAAGAAAAGGACAGGCTGGTTACTCTAAGTAATACTAAAAATGGAAGGCAGAGGATCTCATAGTGGAGTTCAGATATAGGTAGTGACTGATCATGGAAGCACTATGCAAACAACCACAAGTTTAGCTGCAGGTATTCTTAAACAGTGAAAACCTTTCAACACTATTAGCAGTTCAAGCAACAAAAGCCTAAGTCTGCATAGCAACACGTATGCTTTCCAGATGGGAGCATTATAGAATCATAGAATGGTAAGGTTGGAAGGGACCTCAAGGATCATCTAGTTCCAACCCCCTGCCATAGGCAGGGACACCTCCCACTAGTACAGGTTACTCAAGGCCTCATCCAATCTGGCCTTGAACACCTCCAGGGAGGGAGCAGCCACAACCTCCCTGGGCAACCTGTTCCAGTGCCTCACCACCCTTACTGTAAAGAACTTCCTCCTAACATCTAGTCTAAATCTCCCCTCTGCCAGTTTAAGCCCATTGCCCCTTGTCCTGTCATTGCAGGACCTTGTAAATAATCCTTCCCCAGCCTTCCTGTAGGCCCCCTTCAGATACTGGAAGGCTACTATCAGGTCCCCTCGAAGCCTTCTCTTCTCCAGGCTGAAGAGCCCCAACTCCCTCAGCCTGTCCTCATAGGAGAGCTGCTCCAGCCCTCTGATCATCTTTGTGGCCCTCCTCTGGACCCGCTCCAACACTTCCATGTCCTTCCTGTGCTGAGGGTTCCAGAACTGCACACAGTACTCCAGGTGGGGTCTGACGAGAGCAGAGTAAAGGGGCAGAATCCCCTCCCTTGCCCTGCTGGCCACGCTGCTCTTGATGCAGCCTAGGACTCGGTTGCTGTCTGGGCTGCATGTGCACACTGCAGGCTCATGTTGAGCTTTTCATCAACCCAGACTCCAAGGTCCTTTTCCTCAGGGCTGCTCTCCAGCCATTCACCACCCAGCCTGTATTTGTGCTTGGGATTGTGCCTACCCAGATGCAGGACCTTACACTTGGCCTTACTGAATTTCATCAGGTTGGCCTGGGCCCACCTCTCCAGCCTGTCCAGGTCCCTCTGGATGGATCCCTGCCCTCTAGCAAGTCGACTGTGCCACACAGCTTGGTGTCATCTGCAAACTTGCTGAGGGTGCACTCGATTCCTCTGTCCATGTCACTGACAATCATGTTAAACAGCACTGGTCCCAGCACTGACCCCTGAGGGACACCACTTGTCACTGGTCTCCAGGTGAACATTGTGCCGTTGAGCCGTTGATCACCACTCTATCAAACTTTATCAAACTCTATCAAACTTTATCAAACTACCCCAACTTCCTTTGGTAGGCACTATCCAATAGCCAAAGAGGAAAGCAGAAAAGTCCAAGTGCTGCCAGGAAGGGCCTCCATACACTACCCTTTTTTTCTTCCAAAAGGAAGACACCTGGTCAACTCAGGCTAACTTGTCAAGCCTGGCTTTTGGCCAAGGCTGCATCGCTGTCTGATTAAATCTGTTGCGAGTCTGGACCAGAGATGCCTGCAAATAAAGAATGGAAGAGCAAGGAAGCAAACTAACTGGCCAGCTCTGGCCTCTTCTGCAGGTCCGGCCATTCTCCCCGGGAAGCTCTGCTCAGCATAAGGATCTGCCTCACAAGGGCCCTTTCCGAAGGCCCGAGAAGAGTGGTTCGCTCAGCGGGCCCCCCGCAGCCTCTCCCGGAGAGAGAACGGAACAGAACAGCAGGGTCTCGTCCCCGGTGGGGAGTGAGGTGGTGTACCCTCACCTGTACAGATCGTAGCCGGCGGCCCGAGCAGAGCCCCTGGAGGGGGTGCAGGCGTTCTCGGACAGCTTAGCGAAGCGGAGCCGTGCAGCGGGCTCCCCGGGCGCCGAGCCTTTCTGCCTCTTGCTGGGGGATGGCTGAAGGACGACCTCGGAGGACGGCATCGCTGAGCGGGGACAGACAGAAAGGAAAAACCTGCGGTAAGAAAAGCCCGCGAAAACAGGCACGGCCCACTGACGGTGAAAACAGAGGGGAAAGCTGCTCCCTCCCGTCCCCGGCTGCTCTCTGCGCGACGCAGCCTCGCCACCCCTGGCCGCGGAGAATGGCCTCGCCCGGCTCCTCCTCAGTGGCTATTCCTGGGGCCCCCGGGGAGGGGACCCAGGCAGCCCTATCTCCCACGCCATGGGGCTAGACGGCACATGGCGCCAGGTGCCCCGCAGTCCCTCTTGGCGGCTGTGCGGCCTCCAAGGTGCAGGCCACGGCTGAAGCGCAGCTGGACAGCCTATGCTCCCTCCAATCTCCCCGCCGCCCCCTTACGGCGCCTGCGAGAGTGCAGTAGCCATCTGAGGCTCCGGGCCCACATGACACTGTCGCTCTGTGGGGAGCTCGCAGCCGTTAGCCCGCCCGGCCGTCCTTATCGCTGTCCGGGGAAACGAGTTCGAGTGGCGCAGGCGGAAGGTGGCAGCGGTCCCTTACTCGGGATCGACCTGCTGTGCGGCCTGGCGCAGATCTTCCGCCAGCCGTCCGGCACCGCGAGCCACTGCGGGCCACGGTAGAGCTCAGCGTTGCCGGGGAACGCGATTGCGGCTGCACGACCGGCAGCGGGCGGAGCCAGGGCCCACCCGGGTTAAGCGCGGCATCAGCCGGCGTGCAGCGTTGGGGAGCTGGGACAGTAGTGCAGTGGGGCCCTGGGCTGTCGTGCATCCATCAGCGGGGACGCGAAGCTGCTGTTCCCTGGTGCGGGTTCCTGCGTTGTGCTGCTCCCTCAAAGGCCGCGGGCCGCCCCGCAGCAGGCGTGGCCGTTAACACGTGTACCGTTCCAGCGGTCCTGTCACACGCCCTGCGGCGCAGAACCTTTATCCTCCTTCACAAAGTGCCAGGCAAGAACAGCAGCATTTCCTTATGAAAGGAAAACGACTGCTTCTCCGCCTTGTCGAGGCTGTGGATAGGAAAACCTGGCAGTACTCCTCCTGTTTGGTTCGGTCACGGAGCAGAATAATAATTTGATGTTGGTATTCACTGCTATCCCATCGATTAAAGACGTTCCTGATTTCCCCTACATTTTTCCGCCGTAGGCTGACAGGCACCCACTGGATTCAGGTTTTAAAGTGCTCTTGGCCACACTGCTGTATGTATTTTCCTCTCTGCAAGATGAGTACGGACTGCTGGAGTTCTTTTGCTGGTCTGAGCTTTGTCAAAACAACTCTTTCTTGTGACTTAAAGATCAGGGTGTATGCAATTGTCTTCTTGCTGTGTTGTATTTGCCTTGTGCAGCCAGATGGCAGCGGAGCTATTGCAATCTGCTTGTCAAATTATTTTAAAGGATGCCCCGGGCTGGGGGTTCTTTCATTTCTGTTAATCACTTTCATTCTTAATAGTATGTACTGTTTGAATGAGAATGTGTGTGTATCCCAAACCTATGCAGAAAAGCTACTGAGACTCACAGAACTAGAGAATGTTAGAGGTTGGAAGGGACCTTGAAAGATTATTCAGTCCAACCTCTCTGCCAGAGCAGGATCACCCAGAGCAGGATCNTGCTAAGAAATAAAGTTACATCAAATGGATATCTAATTATAAATGGTTATTTATACAAGTAGAACTTTACAGAGGTTACAACTATATTCTGCATATTCGTGTAGAAAAGAGCTAATTTTATTAATAGCCTGCTTTGGTGAGACAGGCTAGATACTAGGCCTTGTCTAAGATCTCCTGAAAGTCCATGAAAAATAGGAGGACTCATCCAAACCTAGGTTCAAGGAGTAAGGTCTCAACTGAGTGACAGCTTTTTCCATAGAACTCTACAAGGAAAATGGTAAATTTGCTTTGAAGTTTGGGCAAATTTCCCTTGGTCCTGGGAATGTGCAGTTTGCTCCATAGATAAATAGTTGGTCAATATTCCTGCGCTCTTGGTTGCTGGTTAGTGCTGTTCTCCGTTGATAATTTCCTTCCAGCTTTGAAAAACAATAGTGAAATAACATGGGATTATTTGCCTTTCCCCTAGATTGAGAGTAGGAATAGAGGGTGCTTTGTGGTACGCAGAAAGAAATACATTGCTTCTCTCAGGATAATCATGAAATTCTCCCCACTGAAGTTCTGGTATTAGAATGAGCATTTTTATGATAAGAAAACTGTGTCTTTAAAAAAGAGAGGTTTCGCCTTCCCAGTGTCACTCAGGACAGCTGTCTCTCTTGCCGTGATTAAAGTTTGTAATTTAAAAGGCTGCTGTGAGGGTGTTTATTTATAATGAGGCTCTATTTTTTATTATCTTTTGTTGTACGGTGTGGGGGCTGTGGAATTTTGCCATTTCTTTTTACTCTGTTCCAGAACAACCTTGGTGCTTTATTTTGTTTGAAACTAAATTTCCTTTGATGAAATTCCAGTAATGATGTGACTGTGGGTTATTTCTCTTGTTATTTGTGGAGAATGTGAGCTAAGCCATGCTACGTTTGTTTGTTGTTGCACTGGCACAGCTGCGTTTTCCATTTTTCATAGCGCAGTCTAGGCTAGTGTGAGATGTTCTGTAAGCAGCACTGCCCACACAGCCTCACTAGGCTATGTACCTGCCAAGGAGTCATGCTAACGAAGTATCACAATTAATAGATATGTAGTCAGTGGTCTGATGTATACTGAGCTGCACTATTCCCAACCCTTGATGTTCCTCACCTGTAAGTTGAGGGCTGAGTCACTCCCTTGGTAAACAGCTGTAACCCTTCTGATAAAAGTTGTGATTGGGTAGTGGGGGTGGGTGAGCACGGGCTTGGTGGGGTTCTCAGTTCTTCACTGAGGTTGAGTAACACTTAAGCAACTTGAGACAGCAGGGTTACTCAAATTTTGTTCTCTTAGCTTTGCTGATACAGAGACCTCTGCCAGATATGGGGGTTTAAGTGGATCGCTGACAGTTGAAGAACTCCGTACCTCTATGTCTCATGTCTACAGCTTTAGTGCTAATTCATGTTACTTCTTGTCCATTTATTACTTACAAGCTATTAATGGATTGCTGAAACTCCTTTTGCCTTGAAGAAGGTCTTGAAACACCACATGAAATAATAAAAGAGGGAAGAGGTGAGAAATATTCATGTTTTCTGAGAATGAAGGACAGCTTGTCCTATTTTGCCTAGCCAGGAAGGTTTTTGGTAGGACTTTTGAAAGATGCAATGGGAATTGCAAGGATTTAAGATGATGAAATTTACTATGTAAGTGAGTGGAACTTTGTGCTTTGGTTATAATCATGAAGTGGAGAATTCCTTTAGATGTGAAGCATGACAGTGATTTGCTCTTTTGCATAGTGTGACTGTTTGCATCTGTTTATGTTCAGAATTTGATGCCTGTTTGGTTAGGTACCTTTCCTGCTTGCACTGTTTGGGTGCTAATTGAAAAAAATAAAACTAATCTGTGTTGGGGACTGAAAATCTAGTGAAAGGCTTGTTGGAAGAATGCTTGGGTTGGGATACCTGTTACCATTCCTACATGCTGCCCTAAGGGTGTGTGAGCAAGATGGGTAACTTGCCAGTGGTTGCAAAAAGGCTTAAGAAAAATGTATTCTCTGATCTACAGTGAAATGGGTTCTGTGGTACTTGTTGGAGCTCTGCTAACAGTAGGGGAGAAAGATAAGAATCACAGGTGAGAGGAGTGATGGTGAGTTCTTTTAAAGGCCCTTAGGTAGAAGCTTAGTTGTGCAGAATGCCTAGGCTTTTGAAGAAGGCTCAAAATATTCTTTGTTCTTGTTTAATTGCAATGTGTGTTTTTCACACTTTCATGTCCCTGGTCACCTTATCTATGCCTGCTTTTGTCATAGCTGATCAAATCAACCCTAGATTATATAAATGTGCAGAATTGGTAGTGTAATGTAAGCTCAAAATGTGCTAGACAGCTTTAGAGACATTTTTTTCTAAAGATGTCAAACTTGTAATTAGAATTCAGTTGCTAACATGATGATTAAAATTCAGCAGTTATTTTATGCATGATTTATATAAAAGAGGAAGTGTCTGTTACAGAGTGGGAAAGGAGTAGGTGGACTAACAAAATTTTGCAATAGAAGTTACAATTTATGATAGTCCGTAATTAGTATGCTCTCCAAATTGGTCATGCACACACTCTGGAAATCGTGGTGGGGAACAAAAAATAGAAGCTCCTTGGAAACTGCTGGGTTGAAATTACTTGAGAATTTGTGGAAACTACACTTTCAGGTAATTATGCACACTGTGGTGTTGGAGGTTGTGTGGCTTGTTACAACTCCCATGCTATTGTATGGGTTTATCTAATTAACCACTGTAGTCTAAGAAAGCGAGTTTCACATAGATGTGTATGTTAGTGATTAAGTTTTGGTGGCTGTTTATTTAGAAATGTACTCCTTGGGATTTATTGTTTCAGTGCTCACAATGAAGTGCTTATGTGAGAGAAGTGTGAGTAGTATGGGCAGTGTAATTGATAATTCATCTACTTTTCTCTTTTTGGATCTGCTTAGGTCCCTCAATCAGTTTGGATTAACGTTCCCTGTAGATTGAGAATTACAGGATTTGGGAATATTTAGGAAACAATCCCCACTCCTGTACATAATCAAAGGACTAAATGCAGGTGTGGATTTCCTCCAGGTCCTTCTGTAGGTTGTGGTAAGCAACGCACTTAGAGAAGGCCTAAGTGGAGCCTCTCTACAAGCTCTTTGCATTGAGTCTGGGTACCACATGTAGATTATACCTGTTTGGTGGCTGAAATGAAGTGGAAAGGGTGGTGGCCATTGCAGCTCTCCAAAGGTAGAAGAACCTGATAGCATGTAATGAGCCCCTGTACCATTACTAATGTGACTCTGAAGGATGATCCTGTTCGTAGGTGCAGAATGTGAGGTCTGGTTTGCTCACAGCTGTGCAGGAAGCCTAGTATATTTAGGAAGCTTGTCTATCTGTGTCATGCTGTTAGACAGTAAAGTGATCCTTCAGCCTGGTTGTAAATGTGTAAAAAGGAGTGAGGGAAGAACATTATGAGAGAGTATCAGTATTTCATATCCTGCCTTTATTATATGGAGAAAAAATGTGGGTTATTGGGCTACAGTAGTGTGTTCTGTTAAAGTGCTGCTGTTGAGCGTGGAAGAATATGAATATCAAATATTTGTTATTTTTGGAGATGGAGTGCTAGATCTTCCACAAGTTAAATTCTAGTAATTCAAGCAAAGATGGAAGCTGCAGCCTGCTTTAAAATAAACGTGTGGTGAAATTCAGAGTACCCTGTCTTTTCTGGGGCTTAGATTTCATTTCATCTCTGGAAAGGGGTTGAAGAACTACAGTTCTTAAATTGACAGTGTTCCTTAATGGTATTTAATTTAAATAATGCTTATATGTCAGATATAGCTTTCCCCATTAAAAAGAGAAGCTTTTATTAACAAGCAAAATGATAAAGTACCATAATGCTGCAGAACAGAAAATAGAAACATTACACAATTTAATGGATTGCTTTTATTTTAAGTTGGAGTATAATGAATACTATTTAGCAAGTCTGAAAAATAAGAGAAATATTTTATATAAATCAAAATATAAGGCATTCAACTCAGCTAATGGAGTTTTTGTTATTTTCTAATCACATAAGTCATTGTACATATTATCCCAAAATACAATGTCAGATTACTTTAACCCTAACACTCATAGCAAAAATTGTCTAAATATTGTTTTACCAATTTCTTTGTGAAGTTTGCTTAACACAGTTGTTGCAATCATACATTCCATGTCAGAGATTGAAAATTCATTATCAAGTCTTGTCATATAAAGTCCATATTTGTATGTAACTTCTTTTCCCCCCAGTTAATTAGAAGCATTTGAATTACTATAAATTAGCAGGACAATTTAAATAAAAGCATCTGCTGTGTAATTTGGCAATATTATAATTAAAAAGCATTTGCATTATATCAGTTAATGACTTTGACATGATACAGGGTTATTTTCCCTCTTCCAAGTTGGTGCATTTCATTGTAATTCTCCTGTGTGTCAATTAGCAACTAAGACTGCAATTTGATAGAAGTATTTATTTACAGATTTCATACATTTTGTACTGGAGTGGTTATTTTGGGTTTCCTGGGATAAATAGAAAGAGCATTTTCAATAAAATTGGTAGGATTTCTTTGTGTTCAAAATATTTACTGTCTCCTGATGTGTACATATATATAAGTAGATTTTCCTTCTTTTGCTTGTACTGGAGCATAACATCAGCAGGTACCATTTATATATTTTTGTCTAACTCTTCACTGTGTTGCTTTGGATTTTTGACCAATTTCCTGTCAGTTAAGTTTTAGATCTGTATCAGGTAAGTGTGTCTAATAAATCATTGCCATTATAAATGTAGTTGTTGAAATCAAGCAAGGGATATTCTAGGTACTGATGTTTTCCTAAGAATAGAAAGTCAGTACATTTTTGTGGTTGCCCCTGACCATTAAGGTTGGAGGAAGGTTCTTGGAGAGAATTTCTAGCCAAGCCATATAGAGGTAATCAGACACTACTCCTTTTCTTGCCACTGGGAGGCTCCTGTTGGGGCAGAAAAAGAAAAAAAATCACATTATGAAGACAGAAGTTATCCTGATAACTTCTGCATAGTTATGCAGTCCATCAGCTTATTTTCTGATCTCTAATTACTGTGAAATGAGACTTTTAACATATGGGTCAGTTTATGGTAAATATTACCTGATCACTTCTTTTTTTGGAGTCTGAGCTAATAGAGCTAAAGAGGTTTATCTGCTCATCACAAATACTAACTGAAGTTTGATTCTGATAGTGGATTCTTTTTTATTTCCTTTTAATAATTTTTCATTGTTTCTGCAACTATTAAGAAAGATTCATGTTTGGTGTAGTCCCAGAACCGTCAGTCCAGATGCAAGTCCTTCAAAAGGTGCTTTAACACAAATGTAGTACAGAATCCCCTTGCTTATTAGATTATTCTCTACAGTAGAACCAAAATCTTGCAACTCACAGGACAATGAGGTTAGCTGCCCTCGAATGCTCTTGTAAGAGTTCATTCAGACGGACTTGGCGGTAACTCTGATTAAAACAAAACAGGGAAAAGAAAAGAAGTCAGGCAGGTCAGTGATGCGCAGTTCTGGTGCCTTACGGAGGTTATACACCTACCTGTTGCCTGCAAGATTTTCTGCTGTTGCTTTGGCAGTATTGAAGGCCATGTGTGCTCTGTGGTCCAGAGTGATAAATGTGGCTGAGCCATGCTTCTTGATTAGTATAGTTATGTGGGGGCCGGAGATATTCACTGCCCTGTAAGATTTCCTGGGGATGGGCATTGTTGTTGTACTGACATAGAACCTAAGATGGCTTAGACACAGTTTTAAACTATTTCTTTGGTAATGGAATATGGGAAATGTATGTCCTTTGTGTTATCACTTAATGACAGTCAGTATATTGATTAATCTGTTTTCTAAGTGTCTGGCTGCCATACCTGGAGGGCTGAATGTCAGTGTGTGTGTGTGTATATATGAGCACCTTGCCAGAAATTCACCTCTTTAAAGCTACTCCAGGCTTCTGGTCTTTTCTTTGTGTTTTGTATTTGTATGGACTTTTACAAATTGCATGAATGGCTGTTATTTTGAAATTCAGCCAAGGCTACTTTATGGTCAGGCTCAGGCCCTCAAGGCTTTTATAACTTAACACAAGTCATAGGGAAGAAGAGAGCAGAGCAGGTTTGTGTAGAGGGAGATTGCAGCATGGGAGATAGATGTGTCTTAACTGGTCTTATAAATTATTCTCTTTCCCTGGAGAAGATAACAAGCTGTTTTTTCTCCATTCACACCTTAAATTTTCCATCTCTACAAAAATTTCAGTGTTCTTTTATGCATGCTATATAGGTAAGAATACTCATAATTTAGCCAGTTGTTATCTCATGAGAGTCATTCTGTAACATCACCCTTTATCTGTGCTGCCAAGTTTTCCTCTTTTGAATTTTAAATGTGTTCTTATGTCCTCTGTAAAATTCCCAGAACTGCCTTACTTCTGAAGTTAAGGGGCATGTCTTTCCAGGTGCGTAAGCTAAACTTTTTGTTGCTGTTCTTGTTTTGTAGAGATTTGCTATTTTCATATTGCTGACTGGTTTCAGCCTGTGGGATTTTTTTTTCCTGGTTCCTTAGTTAGTGACCTAGGTGAGACAGCTGACTATCATGACTTTATGTTGGTTATCAAATCTATGAAAAGGGTAATACAGTGAGCAGTCAATCTGTGTTATCTTAAATCACCATTGATTTCAGCTTATGTTAATATGTCAGACTGTGACCTTTAATGGCTCTGAGCTCAGGCTCACAATCCTTGCACTGCTGAGGAAGTTAGTGGTACCATAAAGTGTAGGTAACCAAACTCTCAGTTCACTCAGCTTCATCCAACAGGACCGATAAATAAAACTGCTAGGTTAATTCTTTGTGAGTTACAGGACAGCTTGGTACTTCAAACTCTTCCACCCTTAAGAGACATTTCAGCACTGGCCCAAATGAAGCCTGGTGGTACATTGCTGGAAAGTCCAACAAAATTCAAGGGTAGCCTATGCTGTAATTCACCTGCTGAATCAGTCAGCATCAACCTTAGCATGCCTCTGAACCTCTGTAATGAGGTTTAGTCTTCACTCTGCCACTGAGGTAATAATCTGTGTTAGATCTTGTCTTTGGAAAAATTCCTAGAGCCAGGATGTGTATTCAGTTCTAAATTTTCTGAAGTGCTGAATGTCTGGAGCTGCACTTTTTAAGAAGTTGAAGCTCTAAAACAGTGGGGCCCTTTAATAGACCTCTCTTCAGATCTTATTAGCTCAGGTTCAGCACAGTACTGTGTGGCTTCTGGTTCAGAGGTGTTTTTCATCTGGCTGGCTCTGATGTGGGCTGAGCCTGGAAAATACTGTATAAACTTGCCAAGGTCTTAGAGAGTGCTGAATAATGCAACCACAGAACACCTCTGCAGTGTTTACAATATAAATCCCATTTGTAAATATCAAACACAGGTTTGTACATGTCATGTTTCTAACTCTGTATCTGCCATTTCACATTTTCTTCATAATCACTTCAAACATCTGGAGTGTCAGAAAAGGTACAGATGTAAAAAGGAAGGCAAGGCTTTACCTTCTCCTTGAATGCTTCCAGCTCTGCATCTGTGATTTTCCATGGAGTCTCTCGCTTTAATTTCTCAGCAGTTGTTATATCTTTGCAGCTTTCATGGAGACGATATGGTTCAATCATCTCTTCAAAGAATTTCCAGCTGAAACAGGAATTACAAAGGAGGCCTTGCTGCAGGGTATGAACTCACTAACTTACTGCACAGACATTGTATATGGCAAACCTCACTGGCTATAATTGTAGCTGAAAACCACACAAAATCCTTAACTCCAAGTTATATCTCTGCCACATTTTTTTTTTGAGGTTATTTGAGGATAATTAAACATTCCCTGCGGCCTGTTAGAGTTGCAGAGATTTTTCTACAGTTTCCTGGCTGTAGCAATAATACTGAAATGAGTTCCACAGTAACTCTGAACTGTGGTATATTGATTAATAATATTAACAATTAATATGAGTCTCCTCATTGACAGTGAGCTTTTATTATTGTTTTAGCTTCAGCTGGAACGACTATCTGACTGATGAAGTTTGACTACTACAGTTTTGATGAATGGAGAAACAGTGATGTAGATCTCCTGTAGTAAGGGGCTGAAGAAAGTGCTGTAGGGTTTTTTTTCTATGTGATGGCTCAGATTTGTGTTCATTTCCCAACTGTTAAACAGATTTTCTCTTGAAATTTCAATTTGTTTCTTGAAGCTTTTGGCTGTCATCTGGAGAAGCTTATCATTCTTCTGTACTTCTCTCTCTGCTCCTTTGCTGAAAGTTTCTGTCATCCCACAGAGACCTTGGGGAGTTTCTGTTGTATTAATATAAATGTATTTCTATCAACACTTTAAGCTTCAGTCCTCATGGTGAAGTGAAATGGGAGGCTGGGCACCAGCTGGACTTTGTTATATGGCCAGAAAGTCAAGAGCCTGGTTAAAGGCTGTGATGTGCAGCATTTAATGTTGCTGTTGCTAGGTTTGTCAACATGCTTAGTTTGTCAACATATTTCAGTATGTAAAATAGTGATAGTTCTCTTATTATCAGTGAAATAAATGTGATGCCAGCTGGGAAAGAGGTACAGGGGTCTGTCACGTGTCTGGCACAATATGCACTTGTTCTGTTAGATGGAGCCAAGGCAGCAAATGTGTTTAGTTTTGTGCTGATGCCAGATACAAATTATTTTTTATAGCTTTTATATATGTTAAAAAATACATACTACTGGGGGGGGGGAAGTATTTTAGTTCTTACTATTTTTCTAATTATATATTGGGAAGATCAAGGTGGCACTAGCAAGTAAATTAGGTAAAATCTTGATATCCTTTACTCTGTGTTCTTTAATTACATAGCGTAAATAAAAACCTCCAGTGTGCTGAAGAAACACTGTTGAGTTTAATATTGTTTCTGCAAAATTACATGTGTTTGCAGAAATGGGATACCACAGGATTAGCAGACTGACCTGAGATTGTACTTGAACCCAGAAGAAAGGCTTTGGGTGGAGGAGAGGAGCCCTTTGAGTTTGAAATAGCTAGGGACTAGCAAGAGCAGGGAGCAAGGGGTAGGATGGAAAAGAGCATAGCAAGGTAAAAATTGAGCAAGATGTGAATTGAGTTAGGATTTTGTTACTCCCTGAGTAACCTGCTATATACTTTTTTTCTGCATAAAGTAACAGAAATAGGTGATTTCTATAGAGATGTGTTTTTAGAAAGCGAGAATTTGAGTATGTTGTTTGGTTTTGTCTGTTTGTTTATTTCTTACCTAGTACAATTGGAGGTGGAGTTGCCCAGGCGCTGTTTTATGAACTTCCTAACCTCTGCCTAGGATCATTAATTCCGTAGATAAGTTAATTTTTACACATATTGACCTTCATTATCTTTGAACAATAGAGGAGTATTATAATAACCACGTGGCCTCAGGTGAAAGGAGCAGTAGGCCTGTGTCTGGCCAGGAAAATGCTGAATTTATGAATTCATGGTAAAACCCAGGAGGCTGAGTTGGCAGAGATGGTGAGTTTACAAGGGAACTGGAGTGACTAATAGCATGAAATGAAGTCTATTGCAACCTAAATAGATTTGAAAACTCATCGTAAAATGCCTGTTAAATTTAGTGGCTCATAAGTATGGTGTCTAATTAGTCTTTACAACACAAAGAAATAGGTTGCCCGTAGTTTTGACTATTAGTTGTGATCATTAAAAGGTTATTTTTTTTCCCTGCTTTAGGTACTTAGCAAATGATTGCAATAAAGTGACAGTGTTAGTCTTTGTGATGTTTTCTTTTTTTTTTTTAATGCTTAGCATAGAAGAAACAAGCTCCTGACAAAGGCCAGCTGTTAAGTAATGGATTTTGGTAATGCTTCTTACCTCTCTTTGTTGGGCTTTATATTGATATCACAGATGATATTAACATCAGCAAATTTTATTCTGAATTTGCTTAGAAGTGAAGCCATCCTGAAAACAAAAGACAGAACATTTTATCACTGTATTTCTGAGTGCCTTGCATCAAAGAGCACTCATAAATAAGTTATCAAATGCAGTTGCCTCATTATCTCTAACTATATGACAAATTGTGCTAAATGCTGTAGTGTTTCAGTTTCCAATTACAGAACTGGACTGATGTGATTGTTGTAGTGTAATTCATTTAAATGATGATCAATGAAAATCACAAAACATGAATAGCAGAGAGAAGGAAGGGTGTTTACATTTTGGGGGAAAAGTGGTACTATAAATATTTGCATAGGCTTGAATTGCACAGGAAATATATTCAAAATGCAGGGGGACAGAATCCTCTGGTATTTAGAAAGGGCTTCTGTTACTCTATTATTATCAGAATTCTATGCATGGAATATCTTCAACACTGGAAGTGTGTGCATTGCCAAAAACTAGGTCTGGAAGGTTGATATGGAATGGAATGTTCTTCATTTGTGAATTTATATTGATCTACTCACATGTTACCACTGTGTATTTTCGTAAAAGAAAATACTCTGCTTTTCTGCCTCAGCTGGCAGAGGGAATAATTTATAGCACTATGTGTATTTGTTTTGAGGTCAGAGAAGTTTAGTTAGGTTGGTTTCAGTTTTAGCTTTGGTTGAAGCATGGCCACATTGCCACTAACTAACTTCCCCACCCCCCTTTCTTTTTTTTTTTTTTTTTTTTTCTTTGGAATTTAAAAAGGTCCAAAAGTTCTTTGAAGAAACCATGACAGAAATGATCATATTTGGTTATGACCTGAGAATTTCTTTTTTTAATTTAAGAATGGCATACTGCTTGTATAAATCTTGATGACCCTTGGGGCAATCCCTGTTTTGAACACCAAAAAGAGCAAAACCTCAACTTCTGTAGGGAAAAAAAAAAAAAGGGTATTTAAATACTAGATAAAAGCCAGATAAATTTCATTTTTATAAATTGGAAATACAGTAGATGAAGGCATATTTGGATGTTGTTGTATTAGATCTGTGTAGAGAACAGAATAGTGACCTGACCTCTGGATTTGTCTCTTTAAAACTTGTCTGTGTGCTAGGTAGAATATGCTGTTGAGGGAGGCTGGTGTTTAGAGAGAATTGCATACACATTGTTGTCTTGGAGACAAACTCTGTCATTGCCAGCTGTACTGACCATGCTGTTTACTCTGGCTTTTGTAGGACAAAGCAGTGTATACAGGTACCAGAACGGCCTCTGAAGGTCTGTCATGATTTGACAAGTCTCCTTTAATGTTAAAACCTACTTCCTCTGAACAAAATTTGGTGACTTAAGTGCCTAGATCCAGGAGCCAGTTGCAGCACCGAACAGCCAAGCTTTGGCAGAGTCTCTACACAGTGCAGAAATAGTTCCTGCAGGTCCTCGAGCAACTGTAAAGTTTTTTTTTACCCAGTGATAAGAATAGCTTGTGCAAACACTTGAGAACTTCTTCTGCAGAAGTATGTTAATTCAAGGGTAATCCTTACAACTGGTAGAACTACAGAGGAGTAAACTTTCCCTTATGAAAGCAAAACCCTATGGGAGCATCTTTGTGGCAGCTGTCTTTTCAAAGCGCTGCATCATAATCTCGGGGATGCTAAACTGTATTCTTGTTCCTTGTATCCATGTTGCTTTTTTTCCTCCGGAGTTTTGGTGGGATTTTTTTTTAACTCACTATGTGCTGCTGCTCTTTATTAAGGAGTTAGTGGACTTCCATCCCAAACTGGCCTGAGTGGTAAAACGGCTGTGCCTCTAATGTGTAAAGCACTTTGGAAGGAAAGGTCCTATATACAGTGATGATAAAAATGAGTTTATATTGGTACCTTTCATTTGCTTGTGGGAGAATGGTGATTATGAGATCTAGAGGTTTTTTTTTAAAGCTGAGTCATATCAGCTTGGTCTTAAAGTTGATAACGTTGCTCTTTAACTAAAGCCTTTGCATTCTACCATGGTTAATGACATTTATGTGAGCTATCTGTCTGTGGTATTTGCATATGAGAAACTTGTGCAATTTCACTTACTGTTAGCTGGACAGTCTCATGTAAATCCCATAAAATAATTATAGTCTCATTACAGAGTGCAGACTGCTCTTCTTGGAGAAGGGAATATGAGCTGGTAAAAACTGTTGGCTGCGAGTTTCCTTTGACGATCACCATTTACACTGAGCCTTGAGGGCTGTGCCATAAGCTCAGCACCTTTCTATCAAGTACAGAATTTTTGTTTGTGCTGCCCACAGTACAAGCCAGTTGTGTTGAGATTTTCACAGCTGCCTGCTGTATGTGCATCAATTAAAACTGTTTTAAACAGTGAGACAAATATAGTTATATTTACACTAGTTTGTCTTCTTCAATCCTGTTGACTTTTCCTCCGGTGAAGATCCTTAATTTGCAATTTTTCCACTTCTTCCTTAATGTTAGAATGTAAGGAATTAGGATTGTTAGACCTAGAAGAACACAAAAAAAAATGCAGGAGGATTAAATTAGTGCATTGAATGGTAAAAATTCAGTCCTTCACTTTGGCAGTGTTGAACATAAATTAGTCTTAAAACATGTAAGCCAGACAGAAAAATGACTATGTCATGTTAAAAGAAAACAGCTTGTGCCTGTTTTTATATTTGGTAACACAGATATTTCTCCCTGCAGTTCTCACTTGAATTCCTTACCTCCATCATCAAACAGCCACCAAATGTCAATTGTGCCTTTTCCTTGCTTCTTTTTAAATTGAGTACTGGCTTCTAGCAGCTTCTGATTGAATTCACCCACATGCATTGACTGCATTGTGTTAATGGTGCTCTCTGTAATGAAAAAGAAAAAAACATGGAAGTGTTTCTGACAAGTGAGGCAACAAGTAGCTTTAGGGTACCAAGGGGAGAGAAAGCTTCAGGGAAATGAACTGCTTCTGACACAATTTCTATGGTTTAAATCTTAAAAAAAAAAATACAGCACAGATGCTGTGTACTTTAATATACCAACATGCACAGAAACCAAAGCTTGTGTAATACTTTGTCACTAGATTATGTCATCTTGAAAAGGGTTATCTGATTATTTGTTCCTTGGTTCCTTTTAGTTAAAGTAACATTTGCTAGGGCCTTAAAAAGCAATTTGGGAAATAACTGATAGGTCCTAGAAGTAAATAGCATTGTTTTGCATTGTTTACAAGCTTGGCTGTATGTTGTAAAATACAGAGCTCCTTGAAATGACTGTAATGGTGGATAAACTGCTAATGTGATACAGCAAGAGCATGAGTGAAGCTAGGACTGGAAGGCAGTAAGCATATATGGTAACTTCCCTATGCTTGAGAGGGTCATTGTTAATTGAAAATAAACTTTGATTCTTGCTGTTTGCATGGCTTCTTTAAAAGGCACAGTCTTGCCTGTGTACTAACAGTATCTTCTCTCATTCTGTCTTTTGAAGCTTGTGACTTTTATTACTGCTTCTCTTTCAGTGATTTCAAAGAGATGGTGTCAGAGCAGTATTTTAAATGGAACAGACAGGCTTCTTTAGAGTTGTTACTCTGATCTGCTAGGTTCTGAAAATGCTTTGTTTGGTTTTCCTGTATTTCTAGAGTGTGGAGAGGATAGTTCTAAGGCAGTCACAGGCTTTCCTTTACAGTTACAGCATCTGTGCTGAAAGATGCAATAACTCTGGGGAGCATGTATAAGCAAAACAGAGAGGCAGGGACATTTATTAACACCATCTATCTCCTATATAGAGCCAAAGTGTGTAATACGTATTTCCTGTATACGTTTGAACTAAATCAAAAAGGGTAGTTGAAACAGGGGTGCATGTTCCTGTGGTATTTGTTACAAAAATATATGCTACTGAAGGTTGCCAAGGAAAGAATAACGACATTTTATGTTTTTAGTCTGTAGATCTTCTTGATACCTATGGGAGTTGCATGCACAGCCAGATGTAATAGCCTCTGCAGGTGAAAATTC
Source organism: Eubucco bourcierii (assembly GCA_013396675.1). Taxonomy (NCBI): domain Eukaryota; kingdom Metazoa; phylum Chordata; class Aves; order Piciformes; family Ramphastidae; genus Eubucco; species Eubucco bourcierii. The sequence goes on from VWZE01002424.1 coordinate 519,125, forward strand.
TGAAAATACTTGTCTGCGTTTGAGCAGGTGGGTCCTGGGTTAACACAGCCTGCTCTCACAAACCCACTCTCTCCTCACACAGAAGGGAGGAAATAGCATACAAAAAACCTCTTCTGAGATAAAGATTTTTACTGTTCCTAATTTATTTTAAAAAGAGGGAGGGAGGGGAGGGCAGGGAAAGCCTCTGTTTAAAACTAGAATAACACCATATTAAAAACCCCAACAAAACAAACCCCACCTTGTTCTGTATTCTTCAGACTTTAATAATTGCCTGCTACTTTTGACAAATAGAATTCAACATAAGCTAAGCTGAGAGGTTCATCTAGGAAAGGGGGAAGGAGGGGAAGGTAATGTTGTTTGTGTTTTTGAAGGTAGTGTGTCCTACTAGCAGAGAATGGTCACTGCTCTGCATTACGTGGTTGTGGGCACCAAGGCAAGTTTGCATAGGGTAGGTCCTGCTCCAGGGCTTTCTGTTTGATTCTAAGGTGATCATCCCTGAGCCAAAGTCCTGTTTGCATATTGGTGAAAATGTGATTAATTGAAGGGTTAGGAAGAAGTTGTTATTTTGGAACTTACCCTTTTTTGTTTCATGTCTTGAGATATTGAGTGTGCCAGCTTTTCTGAAGAATCCACAGATGCCACGTTTCCCTTCTTCAAAATCATTTTCTTTAATGGTAGCTTCCAGTGCCAATCTCTCCTGCTCCAGCTTCTCTAATTCCTCTGTATATTTGGAAAAACAGAAGAACTGATAACGCATCACTTTCTATTGTGAATTAACTCACTTATTGAAATAATGGTGGTGAAGCAATTGCCGTTGTGGTACTTTGTACACAGTGTCAAGCTGCTGGGGGGAAAAATGCTTTTAAAATGCTTTTTATCTTACAAACCCATAGGGAGGAGGTAGCAAAATTAATCTCTGGAAGCCCTGATTTAGAATGCCCACGCCTACAACAGAGATGTGTACTGAAGTGCTACTCAGCTGCTGTCAGATTTCCTTTTCCAGATCTAATTCAGTATTACTATATTTTATAGTTACATGAGATGCTATTTATTGAGTACTGTTTGTGAATTTGGCAGGTAGGTTTATTTTCCAAGAATTTGAAATGTGAAGTATTGAGTTCCAGCCCTTGAGTCCCTGTTGTAAGAACAGGGCCATGTGGCTTTGGACTTTGAAATTCTCAGAAATATGTGTGGCCAAGAAGGCCAGTGGCATCCTGGCCTGCATCAGGAATAGTGTGGCCAGCAGGAGCAGGGAGGTCATTCTCCCCCTGTACTCTGCACTGGTTAGGCCACACCTTGAGAACTGTGTCCAGTTCTGGGCCCCTCGATTTAAGAAGGACATTGAGGTACTTGAACGTGTCCAGAGAAGAGCAACAAGGCTGGTGAGAGGCCTCGAGCACAAGCCCTATGAAGAGAGGCTGAGGGAGCTGGGATTGTTTAGCCTGGAGAAGAGGAGCTCAGGGGAGACCTTCTTGCTGTCTACAACTACCTGAAGGGTGGTTGTAGCCAGGAGGAGGTTACCTTCTTCTCTCAGGCAACCAGCACCAGAACAAGAGGACACAGTCTCGAGCTGTTGCAGGGGAAGTTTAGGCTGGAGGTGAGGAGAAAGTTCTTCACTGAGAGAGTCATTGGCTACTGGAATGGGCTGCCCAGGGAGGTGGTGGAGTCACCGTCCCTGGAGATGTTCAAGGCGCGTTTGGATGTGGCACTTGGTGCCATGGTCTGGTCTTGAGGTCTGTGGTATCGGGTTGGACTTGATGATCTTTGAGGTCTCTTCCAACCTTGGTGATACTGTGATCCTGAATATGCCATTCGTTACTATGCAGAGATATTTTTAATATTTTAATTTTTTCAGTATTTGCTTAAAAAATATACGTTCTGTAAATTCAGTAATAGAAAAGAACAGCTTCATCTTAGCAATATTAAACTTTTGCTGAGGAAAAGGTACCACAGGTTACTGTGGAATACATTATGGTCATACATTAATTAATATGATCTAGACATATGCCTGCAGAAAGCTTTTTTCATAAGGAAAACTTCTGTTTGAATCATGCAAGAACTAAGAGTGAGGTAAATTAATTTAATATATGTTTTAAAAAAAAACCCAAGCAAACCAAACCCTCACTAGCTAGACATTATTAAGAAATGGATTGAATATGAAAAGATGTCCCTACAGAATAGCTACAAGCAAGTTGAAATCTTATAAGTGGGAATTAGAGATCAAGGCAACAGGGGGAACCTTGTGGTCACGGTCTGCTACAGGCCTCCTGATCAAGAGGAGCCTGTTGATGAAGCATTCCTACTACAGATATGGGAGGCATTGTGCTCATAGGCTCTTGTTCTGCTGGGTTACTTTAACCACCCCAGTATTTGCTGGAAAAATAACACGGTGAGCTGCACAGTCCAGGGGGCTCCTGGAGTGCCTTAATGATAACTTCCTGAGACAAGAAATAAACACCCCTGCCCAAAGGGGGTGGATCTACTGGTCACCAATGGAGGTGAGCTCATCAGGGATGTCAAGACTGGAGGCAGCCTGGGCTGCCATGATCATGCACTGGTGAAATTCATTATAGTAAGGGACAGAAACTAGTAAAGGAGCATAATCAAGGCTCTGAATTTCAGAAAAGCAAAATTCCAGCTCTTCAGGGAGTTAGTCAACAGGACACCCTGAGAAATGGTCTTCAGGGGCAAGCGAGCGGAACAAAGCTGGCAGAGCTGGCATAGAATCACAGGATCATTCAAGTTGGAAGAAACCCTTGAGAGCATCAGGTCCAACCACTAACCCTACTCTACCAAGTTCACCACTAAAACATATCACTAAGCACCACATCTAAACAACCTTTAAACACATCCAGGGATGGTGACTAAACCTGGGCAGCCTGTTCCAACACTTGACTGGTCTTCCAGAGAAATTTCTTTTCCTAATGTCTAGCCTAAACCTCCCTAGGTGCAGCTTGATGTCGTTCCCTCTAGTTCTATCACTAATTAGCTGTGAGAAAAGATCACCACCTACCTCTATATCACCCCTTCAGGTAGTTGTAGGGGGCAGTAAGGTGTCCTCTCAGTCTCTTCTTCAAACTAAACAATCCCGGTTCCCTCAGCTGCTCTTCCTAAGCCTTGTGCTCTAAGCCCTTCACCAACTTAGTTGCTCTTCTTTGCACTCATTCTGGTGCCTCAATGACTTTCATGTATTGAGGTGCTCAAAACTGAACACAATACTTGGGGCATGGCCTCACTAATGCCTGGTACAGGGGGACAATCACCTTCCTACTCCTGCATGTCACACCGTTTCTTTACAATTCCTTGAGTGTTAATACTTGAAAACACTTGTTAATTTGTAAGAATGCAAAGTTAGTATTGTGCCATAATTTCCATGTAATTTTTACTGTAATTTATTGTAATTTCTGATGATTAGCTTCTGAGCAGTCAGTTTCTGACTTAGATTGAGCAGAGACAGGCAGATCTCTTGTAGGTATTAGCAGGGAGGAGGGAAAAAAAGCACATAATTTGTAATTTTTTTTCTTAAGTCCCTATAGTTTTACCCTGTAGCTTTCCATCCCCATCAAGCTGGGTAAAATATATATATATATATATTTTTTTTTTTTTAGTCTTCTTTCATAAAGGACTGCTTAGACCTTTTGATTCTGCAAGATTATTTGGTTTTGAGGGTCGCCTCATTCTAGAATCCATCCTTTTTACTGGGGAGTCAGTCTTCGTTCTGATTAGTTGTGGTGCTATACATACCCTTTCCAGGTGTTCTCCCCAGCAGTTCTGAGCAGGGTCTGTGTCTCTGGCAAACTGTGGAGAAGCTGGAGGCAGATTTACAGCAGGCGGCAGCAAAGAGTTGCTCTTCGTATGCCTGCCTGCGTTCCTTCCTTACAGACTTTCTCTAACTCGTATGCAACACAAAACATCTATCTGGTGGGGGGTAACGAGGTATCTAGAAGTAGTATTTAGGTTTAGGCTGCGTCTCTCTGCTCAAATGGACAAACTTAGAAGAAGTGGAAAAATTATCGTGCTGAAAATCTAGAGAGTCTTTCTGATAGGGGTTTTTGTGTGGAAACACTCGCTCCACGTAAAATACCTTGGGGTATCTTGAGGAAACAGTAAGACCTCTGTGTCTTCAAGAATTAAAATAAAAACAAAGGCCACTGTTTCATGTTGCTTCTGGAAGCCCTTCAGGTGCAGCTGCCTTCATGATCTGTCTCCCTCTACCTTTTCTATCTAGGTGGCATGTCTGTCTGAATGGCTGTGGTATGGTGGAAGGTTTTCCCTTTTCCCCTTAAGATATGCACAGCTAACCTAAGGAAGAATGAACAAAGATGTGAAAAAGACAACTGATGTTTCCCATGAGTACCAGATTTTTGCATGGCTGGGAATTTTCTGGGCCCCAGCATTCCGCAGAGGTGGTACCAAAAGTGCAGCTGGTCTCCTCCTGTCACTGCTTCAGTAAGGATTTCAGGCAGGATTGAAACTGCAGAAGCAGGGAGGAACTGTAGAAGTTACGGATGTAGAAACTCTTCTAGAAACCAGAGAGTGACTTTAAGATTCCTTCTTGTGCTGAGTATGTAAGCAGCACAGATACTGAGTCACCACATACCTTGAACCTGGAGGACTGGAGATATATCAAATCCTTGGCTAATTCTAACAATGATCATGCCGAGCTCAAAATCAAAGGCATCACTGAAAAGAAAGCAAAAGAACAATAAAATATAATTTTGCTTCGTGCACGTCAATAAGGAAAGCTACTTTGAGCAGATTAGTATCACAGAATCATAGAATGGTAAGGTTGGAAGGGACCTCAAAGATCATCTAATTCGAACCCCCTGGCATAGGCAGGGACACCTCCCACTAGTACAGGTTACTCAAGGCCTTGTCCAACCTGGCCTTGAACACCTCCAGGGAGGGAGCAACTACAACCTCCCTGGGCACCCTGTGCCAGTGTTTCACCACCCTCACTGGAAAGGACTTCCTCCTAACATCCAGTCTACATCTCCCCTCTGCCAGTTCAAACCCATTGCCCCTTGTCCTGTCATTACAAGACCTTGTAAATAATCCCTCCCCAGCCTTCCTGTAGGCCCCCTTCAGATACTGGAAGTCTACAATAATGTTTCCTCGAAGCCTTCTCTTCTCCAGGCTGAAGAGCCTCAACACTCTCAGCCTGTCCTCATAGGAGAGCTGCTCCAGCCCTCTGATCATCTTTGTGGCCCTCCTCTGGACCCACTCCAACACTTCCATGTCCTTCCTGTGCTGGGGGCTCCAGAACTGCACACAGTAGTCCAGGTGGGGTCTGACCAGAGTAGAGTAAAGGGGGAGATTGACCTCCCTTGCCCTGCTGGCCAAGCTACTCTTGCTGCAACCGAGGACTCTGTTACTGTCTGGGCTGCATGCACACTGGAGGCTCATGTTGAGCTTTTCATCAACCCAGACTCCAAGGTCCTTTTCCTCAGGGCTGCTCTCCAGCCATTCACCACCCAGCCTGTATTTGTGCTTGGGATTGTGCCTACCCAGGTGCAGGACCTTACACTTGGTCTTGTTAAAGGCCTTGTAAAAGTGTTAGTACTTGTGGGGAGGTGTTGCAACCAAGTACTAGATTGTTCTAGGTAAAATCAAAGGGGTTGCTCAAGAATAAGTAAAGTACTGGCAGCTTTCTTCCCTCATTTAAAAAGAGTATCACTGTGTGTGGGAACAGATAGACTATGCCTGAAATGGGTCTTTCTGACAATACTCGGTTGCCAATGTTTTTTTTTTTTTCCCCATCTCTGAGGAAATAACGTTGGGGTGGGCTTTGTTATTTTCTAACTTGCTTCAGTTTTACAGGTGGAATTGGGGCAAGAATCTATGGAAAGCCTGTTTCTGAAAAACTGTTTCCTAGCTAAATCTCAACCCACAGAGCTGCTGAGCCTTAAGCACACACGAGACTTAAAGCAAGGTTCTTCCTCTGTCTCCTAGGCTTAGAATAATTCCATAGTGTTCTTATTCCCTAAGTATTAGGTTTGGTTTTTTTGTGATCTCCTGCCCACTAAAAATGAGAAAACACTGCTGAGAGCAGTGCAGCTTCTCTGTAGCATTGTCAAGCCACATCAGCTCTGACAGTGCCAGATATATGCTAAGCGGGTCTTGCTAGGTGCATGAAGCCACAGTCATCTTTTTAATAGGCAGAAATTTCTGTTACAGAGCTGGCATGTATGAACCTAGATTTGTATGTATTTTTTTAACATTGTTTCTGTGCATAAAATTCTGTATGAAATGCTGTATTAGTCTAAGAGGAGTGAAAAAGGAGATGCTGAGCTGTGACTTACTGTATAATGCCCACGTAGTTTTCAACTTGCATGGCAGTGGCACTTCTCCAGTCCTTCTTAAATCCAATCACCAAGGTATTTGGTTTCATTCTCCCCAAACCTGAGGCCTAACAATATTAAAACACTGCTTGAGAAGGTACACACAGATGCTTTTACTGTAAATGTAAAGTAATGGCAAAAGATAACTGAAGTAATGTTCTGGAGACACTTACAGCTAGATTACATTCATGAAATGTCCTTCATGCTCATACCCATGCAGAGAGAAGAAATATTAGCTCTAAATCATTCCATCTAAAAGTTAGTTTAGATGACAGAAATGTAGTTTTGCTAAATTAGCATTCATTTGCATTTATTCTGACATGCTCTCATTAAAATGGTTCAGTAACTTGGAATCAAGAGAGACTTCAAGCGCTGTTTGTGTGCTCATTCTAACATAATAGCGTAAAGCTTTTATTGGATTTGGAGTACTTAACAGATAAGCTGAGTCTGAAGTCTCTAGAAACACCTCAGATACACAGAGAAGGCATACCCTTTTAAGAATAATTTTATTTTGCCTTGAAGTTAGAAACCATTGCTGTTCTGTTTACTGTATTCTTTCCAAAAGATTATCCAAAATTACCTGAATATGCTTTATAGATAAACTTACAGTTTATAAACAGAATGAACAAATTATTTGTCAGGGTACTAGATTACCTCCAGAACAGGGCCTGGATGCTAAAACCTGGGCAAGTAAGGGTTGTCAGCTAACCTAATTTTTATAGAAATTTAAATACCCAGTGTATTGGGAATCTTCAAGAGGATACCCACAAATATACCAGCTTGTCAAGGGGTTGCACTTTCCAATTTTTACTGCTAGCAAAAAGAAAATTGGTAGAAATTGTTAGAACCTTGGTGTGTGTTTTTTTGAGTAGCACTGATCCATCTACACTATTGACATTGAATAGTTGATTGGCAAAGCGACACAGACATCCTTGGGTTAGAATAATGATGATGTGGTTATCCTGTTTGCTGGAGGGGAATTACTTGTGGTCTGGTAGTTGTCTTTGGCAATAGTGTTTAAGTAGTAGTAATGGAAAGGAATAGATGATCAGACTGTAACAGTTCTCAAAGACATCAGAAGGATTTCCTGCTGAGACAATTCATAAACTCAAGATGATGTGCCCTTGTGAGGCTTTGATAGAACAAAGGGATCTTTATTGATAATACTTTATCTTGCTCCATTCAACAAGTGTACAAAGAACCCTGATAGGCTACCAGTGAGTGACTGTTAGCCAGAGTATTCTAGTTCATTCCATAACGTCTCAGTTTGCATTAATGTATTTTCTGCAGTATATTTTGTGAAAAAGAAGGGCATTTTTTCTATGTTTTGCCTCAATACCTGTATGTTTAAATATTTATATATGTGTGAGAGAGTGAAATGGCAATATGAAAACAGTGCCTCTGTGCTTTCATTAAGGCCATTTAAAATGGACTGTTGGAAATGATGTGCTGTATTCTTACAGTAATAGAAAAATATTGCAGACTATTTAGCCTTCTCTTTGCAGAAAATGTATATTAGACATTTTCAATTTTCAATTAATGCAAAAATATTCTCAGATACTAAATATGCCTTGTAATAACAGAGAATGGAATTGATTTCAAGTACCAAGTGTTGGCTGCATAGACATTCATATGTTGCCCCATAGATGCTTTTCTTTTTTTTTACAGTAGTATCTTGTTCATTTAGGAGAGAATCGGTCTGACTTGTCTCATAATTCCACAGCCCAGAACTAGATCTCTTTATGAAATAACCTGTAATATAATATACATGTACCTCCAGAATGCCCTTTCTGTTTATAACATCATCCATATATGCAGAGGACTTCTTAAAAGCTAAGCAGTAATGCAATGCTTTGCATAAAGGGATGCTTTGATGTAAGAGTCTTCTGTGTGTTTTGTAAACAAAAAGCTTACTTGAAGTAGACTTTTGACTCCATCTCTGAAGCTGTCAGCTGCCACTGCTGCATAAAAAGCTTTTCTTTTGTTCTTTGTGAGCCAGGCCTGCTTTTTTGCCATGCCACTGTTCATCTCCTTAACACACAGCTTGCGTGGTCCCTGCATGATACAATAATATATTCTTAAGAAGGCTTTGTATTATATATTACACAATGATTTTTCAAGGAGTTATCTAGTCTGCTGTGGGAGCAAATGGAGAGAGTCAGAGAAATGCATTTCCAAAAAGGTCCACATAGATTCAACCCTTTGGAAAGAACTGTGATGCTAACATAATTCACATTCTGTTTGAGAGTGCTGAGGCTGTTAATGCTACTTAAATACAGTGATTCTGACAGAAAGAAGGACTACTATGGATTGTAGCATCTTAGAAAAAAATCTAAGGTGCCAAAGTATCTCAGAGTGAATTAATTCCCTCCCTGACTTGGCTACCTAAATAAGTCTTAGCAGATCTAAATAAACATTGTTAAGCTCTTGTCTTTATTAGTGTGAGAAGAGAAAAGAGTTGTTGCCATACAATTAAAGATGAAAATGCCTTTGTCACCAGATCAGCCAGGTGATTTAATGAAACAAAAATCCGTGTGGGCATCCAAGTCATGTAACATGATACGCTGCCTTGACAGCAGAGAACGGAGTGGCAGTGTGTGCCCAAAAGGTTAGGTTTAAAAAGGCATCAAACCTGAAAACATGGCCTTTAGAAAGATTGTGATAAATTTAAGAAGCGTGTATTTGGAATTTAATTGATTTTAAACATCTCTACTCTTAAGTTTGAGTTTAAGGTTTGCTAGGCTTTGTTTATTCCCTTCCACGTTGCCTTTAAGAAGCTGAACCAGTAGTCCAGATCTTCTGCAGTGAAGGTGAAACTCTGAGAGGGACATTCAAATATTGTTTTTAGTGTTATTAGCTTGGACAGGTAGTCTTTGGTTTCCAGTACAGAAGAGAAGAACAGAGTTGTAAATTGTGGGAGCTTGTCCAGCAACATCAGACAGAAACAGTAATTAGGCTAAACGTGGCAGAATAGAAGTGTTTGGAATCCAGTTAGTATTTCCTTGTGCCTAGCTTGGGAAGTGGTATTGGTTTGTTCTGTTATGAAAAGATGATTTCGAACTTAACAGTTTTTGCAGGTTTGATTTTGTGCAGAAGTAATTCCTTTGTGCTTTTTAAAATTTCGAATGTTTTTGAGGATGCTGAGAAGTTGCAATTAAGTAAGAGAACAGATAATAAGAACAAAATAAGAGAACAGATAATTAGAGAAATTAATAGATGTTTACTATAGTATAAAACTAGGAAGACTTGTTAAACTCAGGCTCAGGAGGTTGTATTTCAAAATTCACATTTGAGTCTTTCAATTGATTAAAATAATGCTAAGGGAGATAATTTTTTTTCTCCATAGCAAATACCGTAAACTGCAAATTTGTTTCCTATTCAAGAACAGTGTAAAACTTGCTTATTACAAAATTCAATGTATGGGAAGGATCACTTAATTCAAAATCAATTCCTAAAAGGTGGTTTTGAATGTAAAGCCAGAATGTTCTTTTCTTCAAAGCTTTTCAGCCTTACTGAACCTTTTATCTTCCTGGGGGGAAAAAAAAAAAAAAAAAGGATGTACTGTACACTTATATAGTCTTGAGGTCTGTGGTGATGGGTTGGACTTGATGATCTTTGAGGTCTCTTCCAACCCTGGTTATACTGTGATAGTATGATATAGATGTAGAAATAACTGCAATAAATGTACTTTCAGTGAATTGGCATTGGCTGCTAGAAAAGGAGACAAGGTCTTCAAAATGAACTTTCCAGCTAGTCCATCTAATAAACAGAAAATAGTGTTGAGAAAGAAGCTGTGAAATAACCTGGCAGGTTTCATATGTCATGTTTTTAACTGTCTTTATTTTTAGCATGATATATAGTTTAAACAGTGAGTTTTGACCTGATCAGAGGTAAGCTAAGTCAATGCTCACTCAGGAGTTGTCCTTCATATGGCTATATGAGAAGTACAGAGGGAAGAGTGGGGAAATCCAGGTGATCTTCCTTTTATGAGGTCATGCTGTGTTCTTGGGTGATAGTAAATTTACTGGAGTGTTTTGGGTTTATTAGGTGTAGCTTGAGAAGAGTTTGATCCTGGTTGTTGGAAGAATGGTATGATTTAAGTTCTCTTGTGGGTAAGAAAATGAGAAAATAAGTGTTTTTGTCTTCCCAGTCTCTTTAAGTAGAGTACCTGAAGACAGTTTCACAACTGTCTTGCACAACATATTTTTTTTCTGGCCAAAAGGACAGTCCCACACTTATATCAGATGATAGCTTATCTGTGTCCTTCCCTACTCCTTTCTGTCAGTGTTAATGTTTGTGCAGTTGTACGAGGAGTCCAGTGAATGTGCAGACTGAAAACTAGCCTTGCAAAAATATTTCCTGTGAAGTCAGGGAGTAAAATTAATCAGAACACCTCTTTTTACCAGAAACTGAGGCTGCTCAAGCCAACATACAGCCATCACCTCAGAGGCAAATAACTTTTAAATAATCTTTATGTTCAGTTGCCATATTTGTTTTACCTATCTCTGAACCACCTATTAACATGTTCCTGGGAACTTTCTTGCTGCTCTTTGGAAAACAGGGAGTGAGAGATATTCTGCCTGGCATAGTGTCTCAAAACTTCATGCATAGCTATCAGGATGTCAGTTTTTAAGGCAAAATGTGCTGGGTGTTCCATTTATGGCTAAATAGTCTTGCTGTGTTTGATGTATATTGTAGGCCACTCTTCAACATGATCCTGAGGGGTTTTATCATCCACTTTTTACCACAATTTTACAAATCACGAAGGTTCATTATGTCATGTTTTTATTACCAACCAAATTAAATTTAGCTGAAGTGAAGAAATTAGTTCTAAAAAGTGGGAAAATGCTTACACTGGCAAAATCATAGAATCATAGAACACTAAGGTTGGAAGAGACCTCAAGGATCATCTAGTTCCAACCCCCTGCCATAGGCAGGGATACTTCCCACTAGTAAAGGTTAGTCAAGGCCTCGTCCAAGCTGGACTTGGACAGCTTCAGGGAGGGAGCAGGCACAACCTCCCTGGGCAACCTATTCCAGTGCCTCACCACCCTCACTGGAAAGAACTTCCTCCTAACATCCAGTCTAAATCTCCCCTCTGCCAGTTTAAACCCATTGCCCCTTGTCCTGTTATTGCAAGACCTTGTAAATAGTCCCTCCCCAACCTTCCTGTAGGCCCCCTTCAGATACTGGAAAGCTACTATCAGGTCTCCTCGAAGCCTTCTCTTCTCCAGGCTGCAGAGTCCCAACTCTCTCAGCCTGTCCTCAGTGACCCTCCGTGGCCCATCTTCGTGGCCTCCTCTGGACCCGCTCCAACACTTCCATGTCCTTCCTGTGCTGAGGGCTCCAGAACTGCACACAGTATTCCAGGTGGGGTCTGACGAGAGCAGAGTAAAGGGGCAGAATCACTTCCCTTGCCCTGTTGGCCACGCTGCTCTTGATGCAGCCCAGCACACAGTTGCTGTCTGGGCTGCATGCACACTGCAGGCTCATGTTGAGCTTTTCATCAACCCAGACTCCAAGGTCCTTTTCCTCAGGGCTGCTCTCCAGCCATTCACCACCCAGCCTGTATTTATGCTTGGGATTGTGCCTACCCAGGTGCAGGACCTTACACTTGGCCTTGTTGAATCTCATGAGGTTATAAAAAATAGATACAGTTTGTTTTGTATAGACAGGAACAGAATCTCAGTTCTCCATAGAAATACTAATATTAGAGAAACGTGCCTAAGAATACAGAGGACTTGTTGAAACAACTTCAGGAAGCTGCATAGTCTCAGTATCTTGTTGGAACTGGTTCTATGCTTACTGACTGCAGTTGGAAAACTAACAACTACAGTACAGAATAATTAGGACCATTCAATCATTATAGAGTCATTTGATTTGAGAACAATTTCACTTAGATCTTCTGTACTCCCTTTCTGAAGTGTGGCAACATCAAATGAATTATTCTTACACTTCTGTAGGGGAAGACATTATCTTGCCTGGACTGACTCTACCTGTTCGATTCTGCTATGAGCTGTTTTTTTTTTTTCACTCTCAGAATTAAAAGGTCATTGTAATTAAAATTCCTTTTCTCCTCTACACTACAAACTCATCTATTTTATTTTTTCCTAATGAGAGACTAGATCTTTGTGCTTTAAGTTAGATCATTTCTTATGTATTTATAACTAGAAATATAGTTTGGTCCTCTCTTTAGATCTCAGAGGAGCATATTTATCCTCAAAATTAGCATTGTTACAGCTTTGGAGAAACCACTTGTGCTGGTTTCAGGCTAATTGGAATATTTTAATGAAAATAATTGTATTATAGGCTGTGAAAAGAAAACAATGGTGATGTCTACTTCACTCACAGGCTTGCTGAGATGTATAAGAACAAGAACACAAACATAGATAAGACATTCTCTCACAGAGAGTCTTGAGCTTTCTAGCTGTTTTGGTCTTGGCCTCTCTGCCGAATAACCGAACTAATCACTCTACTTCTAACCCCCCATGCTAATCCTCCAAACTTACCTTGCACGTAAGCCAAACCCTGGGGTAATGTTGAAGGGTGGAAAGAAGGTGGAAGTGTGGTTGGGAGCCTCTTCTGGGCTGCCAAGAGAGCTGAAATATTTGCCAAGCCCCAGTGGTGCAAATCAGTGATAAAGCTGAAAATAGAGCCTGGGTAATACGACATTTGTACTCTAATCCTTCAAGTTTTGGTTCTTTGGGTCTGGTGGGTTTTTTTGGTTGGTTGATTGTGGTTTTTTTAAGCCTTACTGTGTTCATTTAAAAAAAAAAAAAATTCTCATAATGCTGAGCTGCTTTTTTTCCTCCCCAAGCCTCTTTTTGGTCCATCTACTGTGAACTCTGAAATGCATCTCAATGAGGCGTTTACCAGCAGGCTCTCTATCAGCCGATAGCTTTCTTGTCAAGACTTATGACAAAATTCATTCTCAGTGCGAAACTCTTTCATGGTTTGCACAGACACTCGTCAGCACCAATGGGAACATTGTGTGCTGAGTGAGAGCAGAATGTGTAATGGAGAGCTGCAGCACTGCTGCTGAATTTTGAGATTTATAGAAGTTGACCTTACCATGTACACTTCACAACAGATGCACAGCCCGTTGTTCTTTGTGAAAGCATGTGTGATGTCTAGCAGAGCAGGCCTGATCATAGGAGCTCCTGTTAATGCTATGCACTGCGGTCTGTTAGGAGGGCAAAAAGAGGTTGTATTTAATCAAATCATGTGCTTATTAAAAATAAACCATTTTACTAAAGTTCACTGAGAATCTTACCTGAAGTTTTTCACATGGTCTTCCACTGTAGTTAATGCCAGAGCGCTATCTAAGGCATTAACATAGTAAAGAGCCTGTGTAGAAGAGCCCCAGTTTACTTCTGCATGCAAAAAGATAAATAATGTCTATTAAACCATGGGCTTTCCCCTGTATTTTATTGCAAAGGTCAGCAGCCATGCTTTCTGTGAGTCAAAACAAGGTATACTCTCTCATGCATCATAGATACAGAGCTATCATTCTTTGTGCTTCATAATAGAATGGGTTTTGCTTGTGTGATAAAAAATAAATTGTAAAGAATGTTCTTCCCTGGCTTACAAATATTTTTTTTTCTTGGTTCCATTAACTCTGTCCTTTTCTTGTGTGTAAAATGGACAGCCCTGAGTCATGTATTTTGTGTGGAATATCAGGAAGTTCAAATTAAAGCATCAGGAAGCAACACTGCTAGCTCCAATTATCTCTCTTCTATTATTTAGGTCAAAAGTTGTTCTCAAAAGCCCTTTTTTGGCATATACAGCTTTTCTCATTATTGTGCAGCTGTTTGGTGGATGGAGACAGATTTAAAAAGAAGCTTTCTGTGCTTTGAGATCTACATGAATTCAAATCAAGTTCCATTTCACCAAGATACAAAGTTAAGACAGTGCAAACAAGTGGAGGTCTTGTGTGGAGGCCTAGAGAAAATTCAGATGGTTAGCGCTAAAAATCTGGCCCTGGGTTGGTTTCCTCCTCAACATGAATAATCAGTTTGTCTAGTCTAGCAGTGGTGCTGTATTGTATTGTGCTGATTTTTGAGGGCAGGTCCTGTGATTTGCTGAACTACTAAGCATTTTTTTCCAGCAGTAAAGTGTGCTCATCTATCTTGGTTTGCTGGGGAATTGTAGGGAGGTGCTAAAGGATGACCAGTTCATGAATAGTACAGCTTGTGGTTTTTGTTGTATAATGGGCAGCAGGTTTACATCTTGAGTAAGGACCCTGAGTCAGCTAAGAACATGACAAAATTCAGGCAAGGTTTTGCTTGTGAGTGGGGAGGAAAAAAAAAAAAATCAGTGGCACTCAAATAAAAGCTCAAATGTGGTAAAGACATGATGAGAATAAAGCAGTGTGCTGGAATGTTTACACAAAACCCTGAACCATAATTGTTGGGTTTGTTAAACAGGCAAAAATTTACCAGATCATCATTTTTACTATGTAAAGTGAGACTGAGTAGGATACTTCAGACTTCCCTCCCCCCAACCCAAAAAGACTCCCCAAAAACCACAAAACAAAACAAAAGTCTATTTCTGTAAGCAGAATTAATTTCTGTAAAATCCATACTGGCTGCATAACTTGTGCATAAAATAATAGTGGTTTTGGCCTTACCTGGTTTCTTATATGTTACATAAATATAGAGAAAGAACTCAATGGCATAAGTGATGAGGGCTGCCCACCAGTTGATGACAAACATGACACCGCAGCACAAAAGGGCTCCAAAAAGAGACACCCACATGTTATAATATCTGAATGCAGGTCTCCAACCTGTTTAGAAAGAATTGAGGAAACGGGAAGATCATAAAGCACATTGATCAAACTGTGAGCCACTGTGATTTTGTGCACACAAACTCATGTGAAATTTGTTTCAGACTGTCAAAAGAGGTCGAAGTGATATGTGCAAATTCTACCATCATGACTATCAGCAGATATTTGTATGTTTAGGTGACATATTTCTATATGTAGTATAAGAGTGCTGGGTCTTACAGAATTTTTTTTTCTAGAAACCCTTTCCTACTACTTTTGTCCAGCGGGGCTTTGAGTAGCCATTTTGTTTATATGTATTTTTCCTAAATTAAAGCTTACTGGTTCACAACTGAAAATTGATTTTCCTGTAACTCCAGGTAATTGGCTACTGTGTCCTTTTGATGCATATACATAGAACTCATTAATGGGAGTTAAACACTTGCTGAGAAAAGAGTTTATTCCAATGATGTAAGTGCACCTGTCTGAAACTTGGAAATTGCCTTGTCTCACTGCAGAAAAATAAAATCAGTTGCAACTGACTTCAAAAAGAGATGATTCCTGCTGCTCTTCAGCTGCAGTACTGAATCCATCCCCTGCTAGAAACGAAAATGATGAGGCAAACAGAGAGCCTCCATGGTTTGCTGGTCTCTGTCAGGTGTTCTACAGGGCAGGCTCTTTGCAGATGGAAAAAAACATGGAAAATACAAGAAGAGGCTGAGCAACCCTGTCTCAGATCATGTTTGTAACTAGGGAATGGGAAAATCCTGCTGTGAAGAAATTTGCTGTCCTGCAGCCTTGCAATTATTATAATCTGTCATTGCGAATTGGTAGAAAATAACTGGAGGAAATGAGAAAAGAAAAATGGCTGCAGTTTAATGTGAAATGTTAAGTAGTGGCAGAGTAGAGTCAGATGCACGCACGTGAAGTCTATAGAGGTAATTTTTACTTGGCTCCAAGTCCATGTAGAGCAGATCTGTATTTGTTCAGCTGTGCAGATAATTAGTAGCAATGCTAATCTTTTCTGCCCTCTGAACAAATGGCACCACATAGATCTATAGGAAGGAAGTTGATGTAGGCACTTATGTCGCTATTGCAGTTTCCTCACACTGAAAATAAAAAATTTATTCCTCGTTCCTTGAATTGAATAATTGATTCACAGTGGCAGGAAATTGTCTTTCCTATGTGACAAAACCAGTGTTGCTCAGCTGATTGACTTTAGTCCTTAAGGTGTCACCCCTTCAATTCATGGAGATGGTGAGAATTATTCTGCTGTGGCTATGCACAAGCCTGAAAGCCAGTAGTATGGTCCTTTGCTGCACAAATGTAGAGGGACTCTCAAGTTGCCCCCCATTGCATTCCGCACTACAGTTCTGCTACTGGCCACCGAAGAGCTGTACTGATGCTGTTGGTTGGACCTGTTCTTGTTGTACATGTTTTGTTCCAGGCAGTATAATTTCTAGTGCAATTAAGTTCTTAGGAACTTTCCTGGAAATTTCACTACATTTGGAGGAGAAGGGCATAACGGCTCCCCACTATACCTAGCTGGCTTTACGTGGCTAGAGTTGGCATAGGTTTTTATCCGCTCACATGGTGTGATGGTGAGGGGAAACAAACACTCTGAGGATCCACCAAAGCATTTTTTATCCTGTACAACTGTAGGAAATGTAAGGAGTAGAGCCATTATTTTTATCTTTTGGAGATAAATAAAATGTCATCATATTCAATGAAAGCAGTAAAGCCTCAGAGGACATAGCTTAGATGTTTTACAGGTACTGCCGCTTTCTCTGACATACAGTCAAAAACTTGCAGAGATCAGACTGTGAAGCCCACATTTAAATCACTGGCAAATGCAGACTCACCTGGGGATTTTGCATATGAGGCATGAAAGCAGGAGAAATTAATCAAAGCATATGAAGCCAGGAAGAAATTGGAGATGATGGGAGCAATGGTATTCAGTTCAGCTGCAAGACACACACAAAACAAGTTAGAAAAGGCACCAATTTCCTACACTGTTGGACAGCTTTTTGCTGATGATGCATTAAATCTGGATGGTGTCTGAATTTCTTATCTGGGGAGATCTTGGGTATTCGCCTGTGGCACTCTTTTAAGGCCACCCTGACATAACCTCAATTCATGTTAAGTAGCATCTGCTGATGCTGATTTTAATAACACTGTGTGCTGTACATGGTTCTACTTGATACTCTGATTTTACAGACTGGCTCTTAATGATGTAAATTTCAGAATTTTAAATGTACTAAACCCATACTGTTTTGCCTTTTAAATGGCAGTCTGAATTTTCTATACTAAACTTCCCATTTACTTAGTGTCACACAGTTTGAACTTCAGATCTTGGAAAAGCTAATTAAAAATTTCCAGTATCCCTATATGTGGTAGCTGGGATTTTCTACCACCACTGCTGGCAAACTGGGATTTGCTTTGGAGCTGACCGTGAGGAATGCCTGGCAGAGTAGATTTCCTAATTATCTCAGAATTGCCTCAGAGCTACGTATAATAGAAATTGGAAAACTGTTTTCCAAGTGATGACTTTGCCATGTTTGGTACAGTTCTAAGTACTGCTGTCTTCCAGCAGAGAGAATGGGAACTGTGCCTACTTTTCATCTTTGAAAATGAGGCTGTGATAGCCTTGAGATGTTACCAGAGTCCTTGTTGGTGTCGTTGTGTCTTTAGGAGTAATGGAATTGCTTGGGCTTATGTCAGAGTTTACCTGACTGTCATTTTTTCTAACCATAGCTAATCATTGCATTAAAATGTCAGTTGATACAATTTCAGAACATGAGATTTTAGCAGTTGAGTAATGATATACAAACCAATTAAAATGAATGCCATAGCAATCACGAAAGTGAGAACATATCCCCTGATGGGTTCGTTGTTTTTTCCATATCCTTTGGCAAAGAAGTGGAGCCCTTTGTAGACGTTGTCCTTGCAAAGAGCCTGGTAGACAAATCAGAACTTTAAGCAGTGGTTTGTTGCATCAGAAGTTCACTGCCTGTGAGTGACTGTTTGCTAGGCTTTTGCTAAACAAAAATTAAATCTGTCTTATTACTTCAAGCACATCTACTGCTATGACACATAAACATTCAACTAAGGTAATAAGCCAGTATGGCACACAGGCATTTAAACATGTTGATAAGCCAATATACTACTATATTGTGAGTCCATATCCCACTACACTGGGGGAAATGGAATCACAGGCACGTAATACTTACTGAGTGCTTTTAAAAAAGGATTAACCAAATAGCTAAATAGACTCTAATTTGGAGGAAGCTAAAGCACAGATCAGTGGCTTAGTCTAAGTTGAACAGTTTTCCTTGTCTCTTCCTTCCAAGTGTGTTTGTAATTTAAATATATACATCACATTTGGCACATAGAGTTCAATTAAATTTTCTGTCTTTGAACCAGAGTGTAAGGAAAAGGGTAGTTCAGTTTTACCTGGAAAACTTTGGGTGCGCTTACAAGAGATGCTAGAGCTGATGACAGAGTGGCAGAAAAGATGCCAGCTGTGATGAGAGGACCAAAGCCAGACACCATGCTCATCACCTTCAGGAGAAAAAAAAAGAGAAAAAAAGAATAATCAGGCTTGCATTTGGATACACCTTTTGTTCACAGACCCATCTGAATACTCTGCTGCCACATGTTTCTGCTTTTCATGCTTCTATATCCAATATACTACAAACCAGTTGTGAAGCAGGGAAATGCTGTTATTCTTGTTTTAGTGAAAACCAACAGAGGCATAGACAAATTTATATACAAGCATGCATCTGTCTGCTGAGGCAGGTGAGTACTCTCTGGTATTTCCTCACCTCCTTTACTAACTGGTTGCTTTAAGCAACAGCCTCTACCTGATGGATAAATAGTCAGCTTGTAGCAAGAAGACAATGCAGAAGCAGAAGCAACAGGAAAAAGCACTGAAGTGTGAAATATAGTTGGAGGCACTTTCTTCGGTTTGGATTTGGGTTTTTTTGTTTCTGCTTGTTTGGTTTTAATTTAATTTAGTATGGCTAAAAAAGAGACAGAATACCTGATTGTGCTGGCTTAACAGCAGCAATGATGGCCACTGTCAGGCCTCCCTTAGCCCTTCGCTAGGGGCTGCACTGGCCTCTGTGAGCACTGAAGCAAAAAAGTTGTTTAGAAGCACCAAACAAGGAAGCAAAAAGACGAAGTAAACAGATGTGATTGCTAGATGCTTTTTGGTGTGTAGGAAGTACTTTAGGAAAGAAATAATTTAATCCTGGAGATTTGTCAGATGAAGACATATTAGTTTCTAACTTCATTCTGGCAAAGATAAGCACAATAAAGACAGGCAATTGATTTTTTGTCTTTCATATATAGCATACAAAATATGTGTATTTTCCTGTTACTCAGGAGTGCTCACACTAGGAAGTGAAACTGTGTTTATGGCTCATTTCAGGGCTTGCCCTGGGTCTGAGCAAAACTGAGGTGGGAGTGTGGATGGCAGTTTATCAAGAAAGGAAGGAAAAGTAGTCTGTGACAAGAACAGCATATCCTTTTTAAGGTGGTTATCCAGCTCTATCATTTAGCAGAGCAAGCTGGGAAAAAAGCAAGCAACTTTAAAAGCTACAAATGTCTAGTTGAAAAGCAAGTGCAGGTGGGTGGTGAGCTCCTCTCACAGACTGTGAAGCACAGGGGCTGAACAGACATCTGGGAGCTGTGGTTGTTAGGCTGCAGAACTTCTTTACTTTGAAGCTTTGCCTAAGCTTTATTTTGAAGAGTAAAAATGGCAGACAGTCTCTTTTTGGCCCTGGGGAAAGACCCCATTGCTTCTAACCTGATATTTCACTTGGCTGTTTTTTTGATACTTTCTTTTTAAGAAGTCAGAACTCTGGTTTTTGTACAGTGGCACAAACCTTAAACAGTCACCACAGCACCCCTGAGGTAAAATCACATCCATTTGTAAAGAGCAATGAGATAACAGTTCATCTAACAGGAGTTCCTGAGGTCTCTATAAGCCTAGATTTTGAGTTTGAAGATGTTACAACATATACTGCTGCATGATACTTGCTGAAAGCAGAAGTAAAGACCCTACTAAAGCCCTGGGAAGGCTAGTGATAGGCAGTATGAAGGTAGTGTGGGATGCAGGGGACTTGTCCCTTTGATTCCAATAGTTTTTCTCTTTTTTTCAGATAAAAGTGAACATCATTGAATCATAGAACCATAGAATGGCAGGGGTTGGAAGGAACATCTGAAGATGCTCTAGTCCAACCCCACTGCTAACCCAGGTAGGCATAGATCAGTGTGTGCAGGAATGCATCCAGGAGAGTTGTCAAAGTCTCCTAAGAAGACAACAATGTC
This sequence comes from Eubucco bourcierii, assembly GCA_013396675.1. Lineage (NCBI taxonomy): Eukaryota > Metazoa > Chordata > Aves > Piciformes > Ramphastidae > Eubucco > Eubucco bourcierii. Next base: position 539,561 of record VWZE01002424.1, read on the forward strand.
CTCTTGCATTTAATTGTCAGCAAACAATGGCTTGGAAGGTTTGTAGTTACGTATTCATGTATTGATTACGATTATATGTATTATCTCATTAAAACCTGGAAATTATTCATCAGCCCATAATCACATGGCTGACTTGCACATCTGGAAAAATCATAGCCTAGACTGCAGGAGGATCCATTGCAGCTCATCCCAGGTACAACTGTGTCATTGATGTTCCCAGTAGCATCTCGCACAACGCAGGAGGCTGTGGAAACAATGAGATATTATTACTTTCTTCCATTGTGACATCAAAAGAGTGTTTTTGCTGCGCTTTGTTACTCTGCACCCATTTTGTACAACTGCTGCCTTTGTCTCATCCCAAAGAGCAGTGTTTCATAGAATCATAGAATGGTAAAGTTCAAAAGGACCTCAAGGATCATCTAGTTCCAACCCCCTGCCATAGGCAGGGACACCTCCCACTAGTACAGGTTACTCAAGGCCTTGTCCAACCTGGCCTTGAACACCTCCAGGGAGGGAGCAGCCACAACCTCCCTGGGCAGCCTGTTCCAGTGCCTCACCACCCTCACTGGGAAGAACTTCCTCCTAACATCTAGTCTGAATCTCCCCTCTGCCAGTTTAAACCCATTGCCCCTTGTCCTGTTATTGCAAGACCTTGTCAATAGTCCCTCCCCAGCCTTCCTGTAGGCCCCCTTCAGATACTGGAAGGCTATTATCAGGTCTCCTTGAAGCCTTCTCTTCTCCAGGCTGAAGAGCCCCAACTCTCTCAGTCTGTCCTCATAGGAGAGCTGCTCCAGCCCTCTGAGGGAGAAGTAATGTGGCTTAGTTTCTCATGTTGTCTGTAAACAAATGTTTACTTCTCTTGTAAAATTAGCCAGCCAGTTGACATCTGAGGACTAGTACATTTTTGAGAATAGAGAACCAGACAGACATCAACAATGAATTAACTAGCTCAGAAGTAAATTCTTTGCCTGTGACCACTTCCACAGGTGCTCTCAAAGGAAGCAGGTCTGTGAGCATCTTAGGTCTAGGCGTGCAGTTGTTTAATGAGGGAAACATAATTACTTTAGAGACCCAAATCCTCAGCTGTTCAGATTGCCATAGCCCTAATTATACCAGTATGATGAGGAAAAACATTAAAACGGAGGAATTGCCTACCTTCTTTCTGCTTTTATTAATATTTATGCTGGGTTTGGATGTGTGTGTTTTTGGTTTGGATTTGGTGGGTTTTTTTGGTTGCCACCAAAAATGAGAAGAAACATATGGAGTTAACTTAAGTGCTGATCTTAACATTTTGATGGCCAAAATACAAGCTTATATGGTATCTTCATACATATAAAAAAAATTGTTATTGAGACTCCCAAAGTAACCATTATCTATTTAGCAAATCAATATTAGAAAGAAGGGGGGAAAAAAAGCATTACACTGCAAAATAGACATCTCTGAAGTTGAAATACAACTATTGCCTGTGAGAACAGAACAATGTGTTAACAGAGATTCATAACAAAGTGAAGAATGACTAATTCCATTTGATTGCAGGGGAAATTTAGATCCAAATAATGTAATAACCTGAGCTGCAGCTTAAGTATTCTACCTTTTGCATGAAGTACAAGAATCACAGAAGTCAAGAATACTTGAGATTTGTCTCTCGGCAAAGGAAGTACCCTACAGGACTTTTATGCAGTATTGAGGTATTTGTTCATAAAGAGGAGTGTAATTCACAACACTCTTTCTTACAGTACTATTAAAATAGGAAAATAAAAATAATTCTCTTGAACAGAGATATATTATACCCTTGTAATAAGAATTTAAATGCATATTCCTCCAAATCAGTTCATGGCTTCAGTACAGGTCTCTTTTTAACTCTTGTGTCCAATTTGTTACTCCACATTCCAATATTGTAGAGTACCTAGTCAAGTAATATATTTTTATGACAAAAATGTTTATGTCTTCAACATAGAGTATGCGAATTTGTATATTACCCTGTTGCTCTTGAGTGCTCAGTACAGCTAGTGAAATGAAGGCAAGTAAAAGCCATGTTAAATTTCAATGTGAATGAAGAACAAAAGATAGCAAATTAAACATAAGTTCCTTTAATCTTTACTATGCTCTTGGATGCTCTATGATAGTGGTCTTTGTCACTGGATCAACTACATAAGTAATCATACAAGTTGTAGGAAAGTCCCATCTGCCAGACTTTTGTCTCTTGCTGATTGCTGCAGTGTTTTTTTCCCACTGCTCTTGCCCACAATAAAATCAAAACAACTACTTCTCTACATAATAAATCCACAGGATGAAAAAGTGGTGAGATTAAACATTAATTTGCATACCAATCTTTCAGATTTTTAACTACAAATGAGGGCATGAAGCAGAAGTTCTCTACTTACCTGCACATATTGCAACAGCAATGTAAGTAATTGTTGTGATCACAATGGCCAGCATGGTTCCTTTGGGTATCGCACCCTGTGGATCCTTAAAACAAAGCAGTGACCCAAAAACACTGTAAGTTTGTGTGCTGTAGTCTGATTGCAGTTGCATTCTAGGGAGTCCTGCCATGTTGTGGTATGAAGATATCTTGAGAGGGCAGATTTTTATTACTTAGACCTGCTCCAGCGTTTCCTGTCTCAGCATGCAGATGTGAAGCAGTCCTGTGGTGCAGTGCTCCTATACTGGTTATACTGAAGGGCCAGAGGTCACTTCTTTAGCAGCAGGAGTGTCCTGAGCTCTGCATTTCTGCGAGTGTCAAACTGTATTGTAATGGGATTTATTTTAATGTTTCCAGATATAATGAGTAAATAGTTGCTGAACTAACCATCAAACTCCTGTGGATGACAAGATAGGATCATTTCTGGTTAATGAAAAAGAAAGATGCAGATAGTCACCCCATATAGGATGAAGTACTTATGTGGTTAGCAGCGAGTAATTGTTAGTTCTGTTTGACAACAGGCTATATACTTTCTCTGATTTGACTTCCAATTTAGGTAATTTGAGCCTGTGTTATAATCCTTACAGATTGGCTCACAGCAACATTTGCTTTGATCATGCAACGGTAAGAAACCAAAAATCTGCATTATGCGTTGTAAATTTAAAAAGGACTTTAATACTAGCCAAGCTCACAGATTCTTGTGCATTTTCTTTATGCAAAGAAGCACTTTTTATGAATTGCCTTCTTAAGATGGCTTAGCAAGGATTTTTAAAAGTCAAAGATGTGTGGGATGCTTTTTAAGCTGTAGACTTTTGTGCTTTTATAACTATGATTGTGAATGGGAGGGGAAAAAAAAAGCAAACAAAATTCAATGTCACATGAAAACTGGATAAATGACTTAGCTGTGTTAATAATTAATGTAATTGTTAAGTGAGGTGAGGATTTATTGAGCTGAGAAATAATTGCAAAGTCACTCCAGCTGCAGAAGACCTTTTGCCCTCTGATCATGGTGACTTTATACAGTTCTGGTGTGTGTGGTTTAGGTCATTGTTTCTGTGGTGTGCTGCAGCCTTAAACACTATAACATTAAATCTTAGAGTTAAAGCTTCTTACAACTTAACAACTTTTAAATGTTAGCAACAATTAAATACATATTTAATAGGCTATTAGCACTTTAGGAGCTGCTCCCAAACCTGCTGAAGTCACTGAGATGAACTGTTTCTGTAAATAGGCTTTGGACTAGACCACTACTAGAGGTTGTAGCAGCTGCAGGAGCAACTACTGAGGTGTCTGCAGCAAATTCTAAGCAAAGTTTCATTGGTCACTTCTACACTTTCAAAATACTTCTTAGCTTTTCTTTTAGACTTCTGAAGAGGTTTGTTGATTTAATTAGACCTCTCTAATGCATCTAAACATACTCAGAGGGGAATCTTCAGCCTGCAGGATTTGGTTATCGAAATCCATTTATTGCTAGACTGAAAAAACTGCTGAGAGCCAACAGGAGAACTGCTTCCCTTGGTCTGCTCTAACACTCTCAAATAGCTTATGAAAGAAGTGCTACTGCTTTGGGATCTTGCCTTGTATAGAGAGCACCATATATGGTAAACGAATGATTTTTGTTTGATAAAAGGATGAAGATTGTGAGAGACTGATTCAGTCTCACTGGACAAGATTAAAACAGTGTTTTGTGGGTTTGATTTTTTTTTTGTGTGTGTGTCTGTGTGTGGTTGGTTGGTTGGTTTTGTTTTAATTAAAATTGGAATCTCATAGATAAGGCAATGGGTTTATATGGTAAAGCTTCATTTGACATCCTGGGGTTATCAAGGTGTGTGCCACAACATTTTGGTGATTTTTTTTAAATTTATTTTTAAAAAAATCATTTTTTTCTGGGGCTCTGTGTTTGTTTTATTGTGTTTTAGTATTAAATTGCAAGACCTGAGTATTACAAGAAATTCATAAATGCACCAAAGTATTGCATTACTCCAGATTTAGCAGAGATGTTTTAATGAATGTTTTTCTGAGCTTTGGTTTACTGCACCTTGAAACACTCTTTATATTAAATACACTGCAAAGCCATTAAAAGTAGAGGATGCTCAAAATGAAAACTAAATTGGTGTCTCTAATTTACCAGTAGGTTTAGATACTAGAAATACCATCTTGTACAACTGCTACACTGCTTGAGGAGAGCAAGGACCTGACAGAATGGCCATAGCGAGACAATTGGACACTTGGATATGTTTTGCCTTTCTCTTCAGACTCCTTTCTTTTGTCACAGTTGCAAACCTTCAGCTTTTCCTTCAAGTAGTGGTAGTGACATGGGACTGGGACATACTTGCTTTCATTAAATGCTCTGTTTGCTCTGCCCTTGCTATGACCCTGAATTGAAAAAGCCAGTCTGCACTGATTCTGAATGCAAACCTTGAATCACTGAGTACAAACATGACTGTGATTGAAGGAGAGCTTTACAGGTATGCTTTTTGGGATAAACACCAAGAGATACAGATGCAATTTCTCTTATGCCATGTGCTACTAATGGACCATTAATGATATATTATTACAGGTTATTGAAACATGCTTTAAAATTATATATCAACTCAAATCTAAATGCAGTAATTTCTGTAAATAACCATAATGCATTATGAGAGAAAATGTAAATTGATGTTTTTAAATAGTAAAACATACTTTTAAGAGTTTTGCTTCTCAAAATAAGACATGGTTTAAAATTGAACACAAGTGTTGATTCACAATTTGTTTTCTTGGGGTTCTTTTCAGCCGACAGCTAGTATTATGAAGATAATGAAATACCTACTTTCAGGTCTCCTGAGATATTAGCTCCTGCAAGAATGCCAGTGGCAGCTGGGAAAAAAATGGCAAACACCGAGAAAAATCCTTCTCCACTTCTGAAATCTGGTCCAAAGTTTTCTGCGAATATTGATGCTGCGAATATAGGTGAAAATAAAAGATACTATCAGGACTTAGTTCCAACGTTACTTAATGAAGGAGGTGAATAAGTTAGTCTTTCATGTCTGGATGGCTGGGTTTAAATCTGTCTTATACCATAAACAGTGTGAATTTGATTTCTTTAGTCTAACCCCCAGTTGGATGTACTTGTCTGCATCTCAGAGCTACACATCCATACCAAAGTGACAAGAGTGTCACTGCAGCACATGCACTTAGCTCCGTGTAAAAGTGGTTCTGTGCTCCGCTGATACATAAATGTCTCAAGCAACAGCTAAGTGTGCTGTCAGCTTCAGCAACAGAGAGATAGACTCAAAGATTAAATAAATTCCCATGGACTGCAACCTTAAACTTGGGCAGAAGATTCTGATCTTGTGGCCTTTTTCAAAGGAATCCTTAACTTGGTATGAACCCCCAAAATTAGACTTACTATTTTATGATAGGTATCAAGGTTACTTGCCTTGGTAATTAAAAAAACCTCTTGCCTTCTTTTCGTTGTTGACAGGAATGACCGTCCCAATAAAGAAGTTTGCAATGGCAACAAGGAGAACAAATAGAAGAATAACTTGAGCCTGTTAATAGAAATAAAAATATTTTCCTGATGATTTTAATTTGCATTGACTGCAGAGATCACTAAATAGTAAGTTATCTCTATGTGTTCTGTGTGACAGATAACTAATTTCTATAGTATTTGAAAAATACTATAGGAATCTAGATAACCAAATCAACTACTGACAACAACAGATAGTTTTCACTAAGGTGATTATTAAATTTCTTGTAAAGACACTAATTAAATTATAACTATATATTTAATAATCACCTTAGTGATTATAAGTCAAAATGAAATCCCAAATGTATTATTATCAAGTATAAGACTTTTATATAGGCGATTTGTTTAGTTGCAATGAGTTAGAATTGTAAGGTTGGAAGGGACCTCAAGGATCGTCTATTTCCAAAGTTGTAACTTTGAAGGTTGTAATACGTAATTGTTTTTCTGCTCTCTTTTACATGAAGTTCTAGTCTCCATCACAGCAGAATGCAAAGATAAGGATGCTATTCTGGACCTGATTTCAATAGCTCAATGCCACCTTCTGAAGTATTTGCATTTGAATTTCCATTTTGAACTTTTTTTCAACAGGTGAATGGATAGTGGAAATCATTAGAGGTTAAGGAATATCCAAATAAAGTTCTCCTGCTGAGTTGGGCTTGAAAGAATATAGTGGTAAAAGCATATATTGCTTTTACTACTGTTTATTCTGTCAAGTTTCATCAAAAATAAGGGTAAAAGGGGCACTTAGCCAAAGCTGTAAATGATGCCATCAGTTATAAAAAATCAATATTATCAAGTTGTCTGCAGAACACAAACTTCGTCTTTCCTTTTCAATGCACATTCAAAGAAGAGTGTGGAGTAATTTTACTTTCATTGGATGTAATGATTAAATTGCTGTTGCTTTTAGGAAGGTGAAGCACAAACTGAAATTGAGTGCTTTGACAATTCTACTCATTGTAGTCTAATATAGTGCTTGCTTTCATGTTCTTTTAAACGTTTACCTTTGCTTCCCATTCCATGCCAGCAACGGAGATGCCAAGAAGACATACAACAGTTATGGTACCTATTATTCTGATGTCATTGGACTCATCTACCATCAGTGTATCACTCTCCTGAAAGCAAGTAAGAAGTATTATTAGAACTAGTCTTTCTCTCCCCAGCTGGTGGTGGGATCAGGTAGCAAGAAAGCAGCGAGCTGTCAAAGTTTCAGAGATTTTTTGAGACCAAGTGTTTGTGTTTCATGTTTCAGTTGTCTCTTTGTAGTTGGGGTTGTTTGGTTTCCTGGTTAGATGTCTGTTTCTTTTCTGATTTGGAGATAGTTGTTGAGAAATGCATGAAATATGTTTATGAGGTAGAAATAATGAGGATTCTATAACATGTTTAGCCAGACTGGTTTCCTCCCTGCTAAAAATGTCCCCCAAACCTCATCTAAAAAGCATCACCACTTAAACAAATGTATTGTAGAACCAACAAAAGTAAAACCAAAAAAAACCAACCCAAACCCCAAAAAACAATCAATGCCCAAAACCTCATAGCAGCAACAAAAAAGCCCCACAAAACAAAACAAAAACCCTTTCCAAAACAATGGAATCATGCACATGAAACATCTACATTTACCTTAAGGAGTTCTACGACCGTTTCAGCAAATCCAACTACATACATAGCCACTGCCACTGCATTTGCAAAAGCAAAGATAAGCCCTATAGAGCCACCAAACTCTGGGCCTAGACTTCTTGAGATGAGATAGTATGCTCCACCTGCAGACAGAAATAGCTGTTATTTCACCACAACTAAATTCTCAGGGTTTCCTCATATTTCTCATCTAAATAATATCACAGGAATCTCTGCTTTTAGCCTAACAAACATCATCAATATTTGCCCTGTATTAATAGACACTTAGTACAAAGCACATTCATTTTTTTCCTGGTTCTGCCTTCATTCTTCTGTATGTCTTTCTATTGCAGAAATCTTTTCAGTGCATATTAGCATGCGAAACTGGACCGTCAAGTAATTTTACATGATACATAATACAGTAACACAGAGCAGAGAGAACCTCACTTCCAGATGTGTTCTAACTTACTTGGGTCTATTCTAATGTTATCACAAAAGATAATTTTCTGTGATACATTGATAAAACTCCTGCATAGTGATGCAGTGAATCTTTAAACTTTATGGAGCATATTACTTTGTTGGTTAATTATTTCCTCTTATCTCACTGGCACTTAATATTTATTGGCAGGATGTCTTTAAGATTAAATACACTTTAGTTTACTGTTGAACCATTTAGAGAGACCATGGAAAATATATTTATTTATTTATTATTTTGCTTGCAACGCAGTTACCTCAATTCAATTTTTTTCTAATCCAAATCTGATGATTTTTGTATTTTTAATGCAATCGTATTCACTTACCTCCTCTTACTACTCCATTAGTGCAAATGGCAGACATGGAGATACCTGTTAATGTTGTTACTACTACACTCAGACCAATAACTATGATTCCAAGACCTGAAAGATCCGAAAAAGAAAGTATATTCAAATACCTGTTCTGCTTAAGTGATGTGGTAAGAACTTGCCGTTTTCCACAGAGGGTAGAGCAGACCAGTTATTAAGGCTCTGAAATGCACTAAAACTTTGTATCACGAAATACCTGATGTGCACTTTTCCATTTAAATGTACTCATCTTCCAAGGAGTAGCTGGAATATAAGGAACTTTGTAAAGAAGGTATTAAATTGAAGATACCCACTGATCTGCATCAGTCTTTAAAATGAGAGGAAGAGATGCCTCATGCTTAGTTTGTCCGAGAGTGTCCAACCTAAAATGTTCTGAACCAGAAATACCTACTGAAAGGTAACAGAAGAACTCCATGAAAAGCCAGAAGCCATCTCTCGCTCAGCATTGCACAGGAACATCTGAAATGTGCTTCACAGACTGAAGTGAAAACTGGGATTTAATAAAAGTGACAACTCAAAGTTGCCATAAATCGTGATTAGAATTGTTACCTGCCAGTTCCTTTAGATGTACCATTTGGTTAACCGTTCCTCTGCTTTGCTTCATGTGAAAATAAAACATAAAGACCTTTTTTCAGCTTGAAATCACTAGTGACCCTAAGAATTTTACCTCCACGGACAAACCCATTAGTTGCTATTGCAGAAGTTGACAACCCAGTAATTGAGGTTACCATCGTGGCGAGAAGAATTATGATTACTCCAAGACCTGTCAGTAATAAGAAGATAAAATATTTTACTTGTGTTCCACGATTCCTACAAATCATTCTTTCTTTAAATTGAGTTTTCAGGCCAGAATCAGAACAATAAACTGAAAAGAGGGTTTTTTGACCACTTGCAATTTGCAGAACATTTCTAAGGAGTCCATGTCACAGTAGTAGATTATTCCCATCAGTCTTCAAGCAGTGATTTTGATAGGAGTACCCAATAATGATTTTCAGTGGCTGGTGAGAATGAACAAACACGTCCCCTTGGCATGGATGCTTATATCTATCTTTAATATATGCCCTGACTGTTCAAGTGAAGAGATTAACACATTTACCAGAGCTTTTATAAGAATGCTGCTGTCTTTCATTGGTTAATTAAACACTGATCAGAGAGAAGCTGTATAGTTTCATAATGCACCAGGACAAAGTGTCTGTCAGGTAGAGAGACAAGACTTCAGTGCAAACCTTCTCTATCATTACTTGTCAAATTATCAAGTACTGTGCTTCCTCAGTCTCCGCTCATCTCAGTCTTTCCCTGCAAAAAGTAGTTTAACACAAGAAAAACATTTGAAAATGAAAATATTGCTTTTTAGATGCCATTAACTTTAACAGGTGACCTGAAATGTATCATCTTACAGAACCTGAACTATTTTTGTTTTAGCTGCTATAATATAATCAGATAATTAAAAAGAAATATTCAACATCTGAATATCAGTGATAGGTGATTTAGTTCTAGGTGAACTGGGTTTCAGTTTGAGAGAGACTGAAATCTGAAAGTGTTTCCAGTCTTTGGGATCAGGTTTCTGTTTACTTGGTGAAACTGTGCTAGAAACTGTATGAGTAGGAAGTGCCTAATAAGATTTAGAATCAGAGAAACATTGTTTAGAAGTGACTTCTGAAGGTCTGTAGCTCAGCCTCGGAATCATAGGCAAACTATTGCCCACACAGGATTAAATCAGTCATGGCCTTGTCTAGCTGAATCTTGAAAACCACCATGGGCTCTTTGAATTACATGATCCAGGGATAGACTACTTGCCCAGTGAAAAAGTTTTTCCTTTTGTAAAGACTGGACCTCCCAAACTACAATTGCAGCCATGGGTTTTGTTGTGTTTTCTGACACTACCGAGAAGAGTTAGGCTTTGTAGTTCCAGCATGCTTTCTTGTTTTAAGACAAGTGAAGAAATAATATGGCATTTCCCTCTCAACTTTATTGTTTCTATTCCCATTTGTATCTAGAATAGGAGAGGATGAAAAATGGGAAGAAAGAAAAAAAAGAGAAAAAAAGGAAAAAATTAGAGTTAGATGCCAGACATGACATCAGTTCTTAGTTTTATTTGAACTTACTAGCATTTATGCTCTCTTCTTCTGTATGGTACTTAGGTCTTCATTGCGGAACCGAAGATTATACATTGCTTATAGCAAAGTTTATTGACCAGGGCTCATCCAAATTGAAACATGGATCCTACAACTGGCATCCAGCTAGATGTACTACAAACATATTGATTTATTTGCTGTGTTTTCTCCTTCTGGCTTCCAGACCAGATTCCTCACTTCATACTGGATAGTTATAGACCTACAATCCCTGGATGACTGTTCTTTGCTACTTTAAATTACAGTAATGTTATCACAGTCCTTTAAGATAAAGCAATGTAATGTGTGAGATATAAATTAGATGTAAAATAATGTAGGGTATTTAGAGCCATTTAAGCCTCTAATAACTCATGTTTATCCCATTGATTTATTAACCCTTACTGTAAGCAGTCATGCACCTATTTCATACTCAGATCCCTATAAGAAAAAAAAAAATAAATCCAAGTGGTCATTCCTTTTGGTCAACTACCATTACACAGAAGGATATTGCTAAACCATGCAAATCTTGTGTCTGAGAAGTGGCTGAATATGACTTTTAATCAGCTGTTAAGAATCACATGTCTCACTTATTCAATGTAAGTAATAAAAAACTTACTTGGTAAGTGCATGTGCATCCTGTTTTTCCAAGGATTTTCTATTGCATTTCACAATTCATGTTTTTAATGTATATATGATAAATCCAGTCAAATGTTATGCTAATTCCATGAATAATATCTACTTGGGAAGGATTTAATGTTAATTAAAAAAAACCCCAAAAAACCAAAACATTTAAGAAGAAAACTGCATAAAATAAATCTACTCACCCAAAACATCATTGCAATATAATGTAATATAACATAATGTTAATGTTTGGGGCCAGACATTCAGTTAACATAAGCTTCATGTTTTTCCCTATCTCTGACTAACCATTCCATGTACAAATATGGACTTGGTAGAGTCCCCAAATGTTAAACTAGGTTTTGGACCTGGAGCCTTGCCAGGACCATACTATCTCATTTTTTCCCAGCTGATGATAAACAGACAACCTTGTTGGAACATTATTTGGTTTTACCGTATAAGAGCTTTTGCCCAAGACAGCCTATCAAGGTATGAAAATGGTTGAGTTTTCTCTCTTTGACCCTCTAATGATGGGGATATAAATGGTGCCCAGATGGTGGTTTAACTGACTCATTTAATTTCCGCGTTAGTAGCAGTACCCAGTGAAATCCCTGAGCCTTGGTGATGATGAGCTTCCATCATTGCTCTCCTTAAGCAGCTTGGTTAGGGACTTAAAGCTCGTTGCTTGTAAGACATTCAGCAAATACACTGAGAAATTATTCAAATAGAATTTGATGTCTCATTTTCAGAAGTAAAACTAACCTCCTTACAGAAGGCATGCAATTTTAAAAAGCAACAGTAGAGCAATGAAATATAAGAAAGGAGAGTCAGCTTATCAATGACTTAAAATGGTAAAATTAAATGTGAAAGCAGAAAGACTCTTAACTGATGTTGGTGCAAATTAATGTTAAAACCTGATTAAAGTTTAGATTGAAAACTAGGCATATGGCTGCTAAGTAAGTTGTTCTAAAATGAATTACTCTTGCCGATGGCCATTCTCACACCTCAAAACAGAATAATACTTCTTGATGATCTCAATAAGTTACTAAACTGCCCTTAAAAACTAATTTTGCATGAAACCCTAGAGCAAAGTCTTGGCAATATTAAGATGCAGAATTTTCATGGCAAGGCATATACTTACGAGTGCCCTGGGCTGTATGCTCTCATTTGGTATGCATCATAAAATCAACAAGCACCCCTTTGTCAGGCATAATGCTAGAGCCGAGCATGGAGCACTGCAAAAGTTGTGAAGTTCTTCCGCTTAATTCTGGATCTTTGCTTGTTATGTTCGTTCTTGTTTGGTTGTGGTTTGTTGGTTGTTTTGGCTTGGTTTGTATTTTTCTATTTGTGTCTCTGAAATTTGGCTGGATTCTTTCTCTTAATATGCATTTCATATATTTCTCTGTTTTTAAAAGCTCACCCTTGCTCAGGTGAAACTTCTGTGAAGTTATATTTTGCTGGAAATTGGACTTCAACCATGCCAAATTTTGGAGAGTTTTTTTTTTGTTGTTATTGTGTTGGTTTTTTGGTTTTTGTGTTTGTGTGTGTGTTTCGTTTCACTTCAGTTAACAAGGAAGTGAATGAAATTTCTATCCAGTCTGAATTTGAGCACTGAGTTTTAACTGAGACCAGGAGAGTTGACACTGAGAGGCTGGAGTTTTACACTCTGTCTACTGAGTATTTCCATTTTGTGGCAATCCAAACCGGAATAATTGCTGTCCACCCTTTAGATTGATGTTTGGGTTTTATGACAGCTGGGTGCCAGTCAAAGATGAGGGCCCCATTATTCTAGATTGTATGATCATGAAACAGAGTGACACTGCCACAGTTCAGTGCAGCAGATTTAAAGAGGAAGTTGTACCACACAACTACTGATACACTGCACCTTACTGAGCTGCTCTTACGGTTGCTGGCGATTCTTAGAATGTTGTGAGCACTTTCTTGATTTTATTGAACCTTCAACAGCATACTGGATAGAGGCCTAGAGCCCAGTCTCCCAGAGACTGGGATCTGAGGTTTTAGTTAATGAAATTGTTTGACAAAGAAGCAAAGATACAACCCACAATGAGGTGTGCTTAGTTAATAGATGTGAAAGCTACAGCAGCTTTTAAAACTTAGCGTTTCATACTACACTGGCATTGAATGCTGTGCTATAGCTAAAAATAACTGAATCCTGGTGAGATGAAACCTCCTTCCAGTTCTGTTTTCATCTTTGCAGAGAAGTGTGAAGAAATGTTGTTTTTAATATGTAAATGACAAGATTTGAGATTCACAGATAAGCAAAGTGTGAACTCTTAAAGGTTAACTCTGTATACACATAATAGAATTTAGCCCGAGTCATGAAGTTTACATCTGTTGCAGGATCTAAATACACATTTCACTATAGCTTAGACATACTCCAATGTGACGATCATATGCACAGTTAACAGATCTGTGCCTCTAAGCAGTAATTTGGCTGCGAGTGTGGAAAATTCCAACGGTTTGGAGGATTAACATCTTTTGCACTGGCAAGCAGTTGAAAACATTATTTAGTTCAATATGCAAATGCACATCTCAGATTATACATTAATCACACTCATGTGTAGTTTATCCCCTTTTTTTTTTTCTTTTGTTGTTGAAAATGATATTAAATAATATACATACCAATTCCTGCTTGACCTACAATCCAGGACAGTCGGATGAAAAGCATCACACCCCAAATATTAAGCATGCATCTTACCTAGGTTTTAAACAAAAAATACTGCATTAGTGTGATGTTGCAAGTGGTGTTAACAACCAGAGACGTGGTAGAGTGCATTTGCAGGCTTTTGCACCCCAAACCCGCCTCCTCCTTTTACTTCTTAAAAGACATTAGTGTTGCAGTTGTTTCTTTTTTTTTTTCCTAAGAAATGCAGAAAAGTTTCTCACCAGCACACCCTTCACCCATCCAAACTTGACAAATCCTGTCTTGCTTTCTTCTTCCTTACTGACTGCTGTCTCATCTCCAGCGGCGCCTTCTCCATTAGCCACTCTCTCAACTGAGCCAGTGCTCACAACTATGTTCTGAAGGATCACACAGAAAACAAATACATTTTTATGCAAGCAGAGGAAACCTGGCTGCATGAGGGAGACATGGAACAAAGCTATTCCAAAGAAGATCAGGTTTTACTCTCTCTGGAGTAGAGTGCAATATTCTGCTCACAACAGGCATCAGCAGGTGAGCTTGCCAACAGAGAGAAAAGATGAAAGAATCTCTTAAGCAGAATAAAAATGTTATCTCCTACTAGATTATTTGTATTGTGAACTATATTCAGCATATATGTTGTGTTGGTGTGTTAGTAGGAGCATCTAACTTAATGAGGGTCTTATGATTGGTCTCTGTGCTGCTGCAACAGTTTATGTATAATGCTAAATGCAGAAAAAGGAACAATTGCTCACTAATGAAAAAAGACCTAACTGAGTGCTGCATGGCAAAACTATGTGGTGAGCTCTGGCATTTTCTGTTGGTGCAGCAGAAAAGGAGTAACATATTCTTCAAAACAGTCAGAGAAATGCCAGTGAAATGTAGTAAATACTGCAGTAAATGAATAATCTTTTTTGTGGTTTAGCTACCCCTGGTATAATCGTAGTAGATAAGATTAGGAGTTCCCATGTTTGTGGTGTAACCAGAATAAATAGCCCAGAATTTTGTATTGTCCACATCCAGTTACAAACATAGACCTGTATTTTACCTCTAAAGCTTCTCCCCCTCCAGAATCTTTCAGGCAGTTTAGAATCACACTGTTTCTCGTGGCTTGAATAGGAATTAGTCACATTGCTGAAGTTTATACTCATTGTCATTGCTCTATTATTTCTCTCAATTTTTTTAAAAAACAGAATTCCTACTTTGGTTTTTGGTTTTGCAGAGGGCTTGGTATTAGGTTAACTATTGCCAGGTATTGTCTCGGTCCACTGCAAAGGCATTCAGGAAAGACCACATACCTTGCCACAGTGTGGAAGAGAGGCAGGAGCATGTGTCACTTCTGGAGAGGAATCAAGATGGTTTTATGGTTTGGAGGGAGTTTGAAATATTTCCAGATTAACTAAACAGGTCAAGGAGAGGAAACATCTGTGATTCTGCTAAACATGTGCGTTTTTTCCCTCTTGTTTAAGCCTCAAAGCTATTTCTGTGTTTTCACCACAGACTTAAGAAAACCCAGCAAACAACCATAAAGATCAACTGTATATGGTGCTTATGCTCCTATTTGGACTCTTTCCTCATTGATGGACCCTTTAACCATTATGATTCAATGTTGTAGAATGCCTTTGACATGCTAAGTCCAGGATGGTGCTCACAAATTAGAAGTAATCCATTTCAACATGGGTTAAACTTGTTGCCCGTGATGCTTTGGCCCCATGTGAAATGGGGATACAAGATCTACTGAAAGCCTGTGACTGAGCTCCAGACAGTTTTGACAGTTTGTACCCTAGAATAATAATGGCTGTGTTTGCTCAAATGACAGTAAATTAAAGTGAGTTAAGGAAAATTAGCAAAATAATGCAAAGGGTTATTTTCCACAGTACTTAGAATTTCAAAGGGGAAAAAAAATCAACAGCTTAGTCTTCCTACTTGAAACAAGTTGTTTCCTATGTACTTTGAATTAATATGTGCTCTCAATGCCATTATCATAAATTATGGCCTTAAACCTTCCATAAATGCATTTTAAATTGGTGTGGTTTAGTGAATGATTGGTTATTTACCAAGCAGCTGTACCTGTGCTACTCATGCATTAAGGATGTAGAATAAAAACTGACAGAACCTTTTGAAAAGCTACCAAAATTAAAAGTTAATTTTATTTTTCTTCCCTAAACAAACAAAAAAAAAATCCAACAAAACCAACCCCAATTATTTTCCTTCCCTTGTTTTAGAACAGTTTAGTCTTCATCTCTCCTGGGGCTAAAGATGATGAGCTCATCAAGTCTCTAGTAACAAGCGTGGAGAACAACCAAGATAAAGAAAGGTCAGATGATTTCTTATGTAGGGTAAATATTAAGCCTAAGTAATTATCACCAGCCATCAGCTGTGAAATAGCACTTAGGCTATTTTTTAGAGATTTAATTGGTGATTTCTGGCTTAATGTGTGCAAAAACTGACATGTCTTGCTATGAGATGACAAACATCTGACTCTTGCAGTGTGGGAATCAGATATTTGAAGTCCCTTTCAACCTGGCTTACATTCTGACATTTTAAAAATTGCATATTAAAGAAGTGTATTAAATATTAATATTTATCTTCTGATGTAAAGCCCAGAATCAAAGCACAATGGGAATGCTTATGGGATGTTTAGTAATCTGAAGTCAAACATCTGTCACTTCTTATCAGAACCTGACAATGGACTTTAACAGGACAGGTGTCGACAACAATTCGAGTTTCAAAAAAGCCAGAGTTGATGGGTGGTAGAATGTCAATCTGGTGAGGGCAACCCAAATTTTAGTGTTAAAGAACTGCCTTTTTTTTTTTTTTTTTTTTTTTTTTTTTTTTTTTTTTTTTTTTTTTGCTACCCCTCTAACCCCTCTAGACACTCAATATGCTTTTTCATCTCCTCTCTTCCTTAGTGGTGTCTAGAGAGCCTGCTACAGGCTGGGGCTGGTGGTTAGGCATCCCACCTAGCTGCTATACTGCTTGTGCCTCCTGATAGAAGCTCATCCTTTTCATACCATCTCAATTCCCTTCCATACTAATCTTGTGTTTGATGACCTCATGTTTGTTCATTCTTCAGAATAAACTCTACAGACCGATGTGCTTTGTCCAAGGTCACAAAGTGAGTCCATGGGACAGGCAGCAATAGACTCCAGCTGTGCTGATGGCAGGTCATTTGTTCCAGGTTAGTTGCTCCCAGACCAGACTTCCAACTCACAAAAGGGGCACAGTGTAGCAAAAATCCCGTTACCTCTGGCATTCACCTTCTTATATTGAGGGATAATCAAATTCCTATTTTGGTTATCCTTCTGTAAGGTGGATACTGGAAAAGGTCTGGAAACTACCGAGCTAATGTCAGTCTTTTCTCTTCCCCAGCAGTCCCTTCATTTGATTCTGGAAAGGAATCTGCTTTCTTTTTAATCTTCTCTTAAAACATGATAAATAAAATTATCTGATTTTATTTAAAGTAAGCAAACTGTTGAGAGATGCATCAGCAAAAAATACCCTGTGACTTTTCTGGTAATGGTCAAAACTGAAAATCTCTTAATAAAAAAAAGGTTTGATTTTAATCTCTAAGTAGATGTATCCTGTGTCTCTAATCTGCATTTTATAGAGAACTTTGGTATTGTGGCTTAAAGGAGAGTAGTCTGATTTTACCAGAGCCAACAGAGTATCAGATTCTGCTGTTCCACCGTAGTTTGTTTTTTTAATAGTTTAACTGTTGCCAAGCATTTAATCTTGATGTTCTTGTCCCAGAAGCTCTCATTACAACTTTTCAGGGTATTTATTTTGTATGACAGTGATTCTTACACATAGGGAAATCAAACTGTAGAAGGCCCAAAAAGATGAATAGACAGCAAAATTCACCTACCTGCCTATCTAAGGGAGTAATGCCAAAGTTAGTGAAAATCTGACATTTGAGACTTAATATTATCAACTTACTAAATTTCTCCTTTGGAAGTTTAGAGTGTGCAGTCCCCTAAGGATGATACCTGACCAATGATTATTTACAAGGTCCTGCAATGACAGGACAAGGGGCAATGGGCTTAAACTGGCAGAGGGGAGATTTAGACTGGATGTTAGGAGGAAGTTCTTTACAGTGAGGGTGGTGAGGCACTGGAACAGGTTGCCCAGGGAGGTTGTGGATGCTCCCTCCCTGGATGTGTTCAAGGCCAGATTGGATGAGGCCTTGAGTGAGCTGTACTAGTGGGAGGTGTCCCTGCCTATGGCAGGGGATTGGAACTAGATGATCCTTGAGGTCCCTTCCAACCTTACCATTCTATGTATATTCTTCTGGCAGTCAGCCATAGAGTGTGACAGAAGTGAGGATTATTACCAAAAAGGGCATCTTTTGGTATTTCATTATTCATTTACTATTGTGCACATGTGGAAAATAATAATGGAGGAAATGGGAAGAGTCTCTTAAGTGGAAATCTTTTCCATAAAATCTGATGGTCATATGTATTGATAATAAACTCCTACACCATGTTAACCAAAAGCAGGTCCACTCAGAAAGGAAGAGGAGAAATAGCCCTAGAAAATCTTTCAAAGGCAGGTTAACTGGTTGTATCTGGTTCAGTAGTTCTCTCTCTAAGTGTGTTTTACATGGACATAGTCCCATCCATTGCATGAGCAAAGTCTAAATGGCTCTTCTATGTGATAGATTAGGAGGAATTTAGCCAAACTGCTCCTTCATAAATGCTTTCTAAGTAGTAATTCAAGAGGCTCTTCAGATTCTCCTCAAATTCATTGCCATACTGAGCATGAAGGCCTAACTTAATTCACCTGAAAACTTGTCTGCTCTCTCTCATCTGAGCTAACACTTTTAACCTCAGTAGCCTTGGTCTGGGTTCTTTCTTGCAGTTTGAATGGTTCGTTACAGCAATGAACAGGTAGTGCTTTGGGTTTCTGATTAGCTGAAATTGCATTTATTACACACAATACTTTTTTATAATACTTATGTGTATAAAAATAAATACAACAGTGAAGCATAGTTATGCAGTGATGTTAGTTTGAAATGTGTCAATTGTGTAGCTACCCTAACTCTGAAGCGAAACAGAAGAGATGCAGTAGTACTATAATTTTACGACAAGATGAAGCTATGTTTTTCTGCTAATCAAGTACGTTGCTATCACCTTTTAATGAAAATATTTGCTTTGAACAGGGTACAGGGGAGAAAATGTACTGCAGCTTCCAAAGGAAATACGGTGATTACTTGCACTTTTTCTCCTGGGCAAGCTTCATGAATTTAAGGACTTTCTTATATTAATAAACAGAATTAACAGTCTGAAAATGGAATAGAGGAAAATTTGTATCTTTCCTCTCCACTTACCTTTGCCAGTTGTTCGTGAATTTCTAATAAGCTTGGTCTGTTGAGCTTATTCCCACTGACACTGCCAGTGTTCCTATAATAATCAATTTTGGGAACTGGGTCCACTGTGTTATGGCCGAAAGTCTGTAGGTAATACATTTTAGTGTGAGTGTCATAGGGATGTAAACTAGCTTCTGTTTTCTCCCCGTTTTGAAGGAAATTGTCATATAATTCTCTTTTTCCTGGTCTGTAACTGATTCTCAGTCTGTTATGTGCTTCATCAGTAAAAGATGTTTCTTCATAATGTGATGGGTCAGAGCCCACATCCTCTTGGGATGTTTTGGTGTTGTCTTGGCTTTCATTAATGATGTTAACTTGAAACCGGTTCGCATTTGGATCCAAGAACACATTTGGTGGATTATTCATTGACATCTTCAGTGATGCTACAGATTAAGGCAAGGATCTGGTTGCTTTTCTGTGGCTGCAGCAAGGCAGTTGCAGCTACGGTGAAGAGTTTAGTGTAGTTGCATACGAAATCTTTGTCCTTTGAGTAGCAAAGTTCTGAGAAATGTTTCTTGAAATCTCTAAGCAGTCTTCCTAACGTTGTCCACTGTGCTTCTGCCATTAAAAAACAAGAAAACAAAACAAAAAAATTCTGTTAACTTGCATAGTTTGATAAATTTTGTACCATAAACTCTGCCCTGCCTCACCAGATAGCCATGCGACTGTCATCCAGGGACTTGTGGAGCAGATGAATAGTTAAGGCAGACTGAGTTTGTGGGGATGTTTCCTGCTGTGACAGATGCACTTAACCCCTTAACCAAACTAATGGTCATTTGGTACAGGCCTAAGCTGCAAAGGGGCCAAGAACTCTTCTAGATTCAATCTGTCCTCTAGAAGTCCACAAAAAAGCAGAGCAACACAGTGACCATCAATGCATATGAGCTTGGGACACAGTTTGTGTGATTAACACCTGAATAGTGGCTTTTCCAAAACTCCTTTTTCAAGGAAGAAAGTTGTGAGTACAATGAGTATGATGCATACCACTGTCATTGCACGTGATTTGACTACAAGCCACTTTATTCCATGGATACGACAGCCTAAGTAACCCTTCTTTGAGCTCCACTGGTTAAGCAACGTGACTACATGGCTGTGAACTCCTTTTTGAACTGAGATGCCCCTCAAGATTGCACCTTGAGGCAGAAACACTTTGCTAACAGCAAATATTTGGTAAGGAACCAATCAATATCATGCATAACCTTGTAATATGGTAACTTTGATTTTGTCTTGAAACCTTTGATTTATACCTTGGTAGTTCTGAATCACTGTTCAAAAGATGGTGCTGTACAGTAATATACTGAACCTTGCCATCAAACTCTGGGAAGTCACATCTTTGCTACATCACATTAATGCCACTTTTCCTAATACCTTTGATGGTGATTCTTTAAGTGATCTAGATCACTCATTTGTGACAAGCTGGCACAGTCAGCAGGATCCTAAATCAGGATGTCTGATGTAAAATGGGCTTTGGATCAGATCCTGAGTCTCTAAAATTGATTTTCAAACATAGTGTTCCTTTTAATAAGGCAATGTTTGACTGAAGTCAGTGAAAGTGTAGGCAGGATAAAGGAAGTGACACAAGATTCCATGAAGTTCATTTGCTGTTTATGTTCCACTTAAATATTATGAAACCATATGTATTTCCCCCATATTCTACTATTAAATAATCAGGGAAAGCTTGAATCAAATGTATATTTTTCTAACTACAGAAGCCAGGCTCTGAGTTTTCAGTAGTTCCAGTATGGTGACAATTTATGACCAGGCAATTAAGATACAGCAAATTGTTTATTTCTTATGTGAATAAAATCAATATAATATGGAGGAGTAAATAGACAACTGAAACTGATCCAAAACCAGCACTAAATTTCCTAAATTATAATGCAGCAAATAAATAGCTATAGTAAAACAGTAGTTACTGAGAAGTATTAATAGAAGTCCTAGACATTGTAAAGTTCATAGAATTTTGCAGTTAATTTTGCCTTTGTATACTCAAAAGACCATTTAAAATTATTTCAAAGAAATAGCAAGTCATAGAATCATGCAGGTTAGGAGGGATGTTGGGAGCTTATCTAGTCCAACCTCCCACTCAAATCAGAGGGAGCACTGAGTGTAAGTAAGATTGCTTAGGACTATTTACTAGTAGTATCAACATCCAAGGGCAGATTCCACAACCTACCTTGCCAGCCTGTTCTAATACTTTATTGTCCTTGAAGTGTTGGTTGGTTTGTTGTTTTGGTTTTGTTAATTTTGTTTTTCCTGTATATCCATCTGGAATCTTCCATGTGTCACTCTACTCTCACTTTCCTGCTATGCACCCCTAGTAAAGAGCATGGTTCTGCCTTGTCACTAACCTACTTGTAAGTATCAGGAGCCTGCTTAGGTTCCTCTAACATCTTTCCCTCTTTTGGTTAAACTCCCATTTCCTTGTAGACCAGTGCCTCTAACCCTTACCAGCTTAGTGGCCCTCCACCAGACAGACGTAATCAACATCTTTCTTACATGGCCAGGTAGCAGGGGCATGGGGACAGATAGACAGAAACTGGGTTCCGAGCACAGTCTGATAAGTGCTAAATAAAGAACGATTGCTTTGCTTGATCTGCTGTTGACACAGACCAGGGCATTGTTCATTTCTCCCAGGCTATGGTGCTGACTGCTCCATACTCTGCTGGTCACCATTCCCGTTCCCAGAGTTTCTCCCTGCCAGTGATACTCCAGCCTGTTCAGACCAGGCGGTTAGTCTGCCTGAGGTACAGGATTTGCATTTGTCCTTGCTGAATGTCATGATATTCCTTGCTGTCCCACTCCTCCAGCCTATTTAGGTGCCTCTGAGTGGCAGCCCATAGAAAGGTGAACATATGATAGCTGTACAGTCCTCTTCTTACCTCCGCTTTCCTGTACCAGTCACTTGAGAACAACAAACAAACAAAAACCCCAAGAGCAAAAGGGACCTTTACATTTAAGGACCCTTGCAGCAATTTATAGGATTGCTCAGCTGGCCCTACAAGTACCTACTGAAACAATGGCAATCCAAATGTCTTGAAACATACCTTTAGGTATGATAAGAGAGTGTGATTATGTAGATCTGTATAATTCAGTAGGAATCCAGGTCTGTTCAAACTGACTAAACCAGAGCTTTCTTAGCCGCTGAAAGGCTGCAAGTGCAGAATAAACCCAGAAAGTTTTACAAACAATTTTTTTCTCTGTAAAGGAATGTATGAACTAAGAATCTGGGTAAGTAACCCATCAGAGGCATATTTTTAAGGTTGTGTGCTTTCACAAAATGTTGGACTAGATGATCTCCAGAGATTTTTCCCAATTTAAATTTCCTGGTAATTTTGTGAAATGCATTTGTCCCTTTGGCACTGAAAGATGAAATGCTGCATCCGTGTTTATACCTCAGTAATGTAAGTTTTCTCCAAAAGCACATAACAAAAATTATAATTTTAAGAACTGATAATCAAACGTCTTCCATCTTCAGTATGAGCTATAGTTAAAACATATTTTCTCACTTCTTCCAGCAGCTATAGATGATATTCTGCTGTCACCTCTCTGCTCTGATAACCACTTTATAATCCCCTCTCATTTATATTGGTTTTCGAGTTTAATGTTTTGTAAGCCTCACGGCAATGTGTTACATTTATTTAGTTTAGTTTACTTCTACTGGGCTTGGATGATCGATATTATTATTACTGCTACTCATTTCTGATCACTGATAATATTCTGCTTCTTTTAGTCTTTTACAGTTGTAAGGACGTGTCTAATCTTCGGGCATGAAGGAGCAAGAACAAATCTTCTGTCATTAAGGTCAGTGAAATTAGGTTTGTTTCCATCTCCGCCACTGAATGAAATTCCAATTTGTTGATGACAATGAGACTTTTGCTACCAAGTAAAATGATTCTGTAATTTCAGTGATTTAGTTTCATAATATTACTTTTTTGCTAGTAAAAGAAAAGTCTCTTACCTTTCTTCTGTTCTTGAAAACAATACTTTGATTTTCACAGTGTATTTCCAGAGGTGTCCCAACTATTATTCGCCATTAATTTTGTGTTTAGTATTCTAGTATTAGCCACAAATAATCAAGTTTACCTTATTCAGGAAAATTTAACTTACCATTCAGTCCTGTGTTTTTAGGGAAGGACAATCTGCCTCTTTTATTCAAGCGTATTGTGTGTCTCTCTCTTTGGGGCATTACAGACTCTGCCTTATTGGCCAGATTTTTCTCCTGCTTGATACATGGAATAGACTATCCAATCCCTTTCTTTCAAAACACTTCTAGGTGGTGATTTAGAGAAGCATTCTAGCTTGTTAACTATTAACCAGCAAATGCACCCATCCGTTACAATTACTGGGTTTATGGTATTGCAAAATTTCTAAGAGGGGGATGAAAATACTTTTGTTATCTCCATTTCTCTCCCAGCTGTGCCTGATCCTGTGCGCAGACCATGACCTCGCTATTTTTCAGTTCTGCATATATAGTAATGAAGATAATGAGTTCAGGCTTCTGCTCAGCACGTTTCATGTATAAGATATTCCTTTGCAGTCAGTGGGATCAGTCATTGATGGGTCCCCTTGTCCTCTACGTGTGCTTTTGACCCATTTGCCTCTAAGCCCATTCTGAATTTTACTCTGTATATTTAAGGAAAACCTTTGAAAAATGACATTCTGTGTATTCTTTCTGGGAAGGCCAAGCCTCTTGTCTTTTGAGGGTGCAGAGAAGGGTGAGCAGGAAATGGCAAAGTTTTGTCATTGTAAGAGAATTTAATTATTGCTTCCAGCAATAGACTGCATCAAGAAGAAAAGTAGTAAAACAATATTAGGGTTCTTTGGGCATGTTTGCTGTGTAGTTTAGAGATAACTGAACTATACTTAACTCAGATAACCTAAGTACCTTCAGCACTCTATCCTGACAGCACAGAGCTCAGCTGTGCTGATTAGGTGCATGTAAAAAGAATAGCAGTGTCAGGTCTCTGCGGTGGGTGATCCAACACAGCATTAACAGTGATTCAGTGTACTGATATCTGCCTTTGGTTTCATGTATAAATTAACTAGGATAAACGCAATATACTGAACCTCTGAAGGTCTGGCTTTTTTTCTGATACAGAACCTGATTCACAGAATTGTTCGTATTTTATCATTCTAATAGACTAGTGTGGGTTAGTGTTGGCTGTTCCTCTGTCCATCAAACAAGAGATTCATGTCCTTCCTTGTACAATCAAGTATTTCATGTTCCAAACAGCACTGGACACCTGCTGTTCTGCCCCGGCCTCTGCCCAGTATATGGGGCAAAAGGGATACTATGTGGTTTTCAGAATGCATGCAAACAAAACCAACTGCTGGAACCGATCTCCTTGTCTTTGCACCTCATTGCAAACAGAGAAGCTCAGCAGAAGTGGCTGTGCTTAAAATTCTAATGTCAACCTTCTTAAAAAGTGAAATGGATTTTTCTCAAGTACTGTCACATTTGCTAAACAGCTGTGTATGTGAAGGTGACCTTGAATCCCCAGACTTGAGTTTTTGCTTTCACTCTCAGTTCTGCCTTGATAGGATAGCCTATGACCAATTCTTCAGCTTGACAGTCCAGATCATACACTATGTACAGTTGTAGGAGCACAGACAGAAGAACCAGCTGTGGAAAGGGGCTGGAGAGTCAGCTTAGAGCTGTGACAACCATGCTGCATACCCATTTGTACCCAGCCCTCAAAAGGGATTATCTCTGCTCTGGCCTTGTCAAACTGGTGTCATTGCTGCTGGGAGCTGTTAAGCAGACAGTTTAAATTGCAGTTTAAAATGAATCATCATCCGTAACCACGTGGAGTAAAAAAAAAAATGGCTTATCTTGACCACTTCTGCCAGACTCTGCAGAATTAGTTACTTAACATTCACTACTTCTCTTTTACCTATGTTTTTGTTTCTTTGTTTGGTTTTTTTGGGGTTTTTTTTTTTTTGTGTGTGTTTTTTTATTTTAACAATATGGGAGAGACTGGTTTGCTAGGACTGTGGTAGCATTGATTCATGCTGGGGTTCTGGGCAGGTAGTATATTTTGTATTGCTGAATATTTGTAGAATCAAAACTTTCCTCAGTGATGCTTGTTTTCCTTCTACTTACTCTGTTTAACTTTCTCTGGTTGTAGAGGAGAAGGGAGACCTATCCAAAAATTACTCTCATATGAGCTACGCACTGTGGAGGACCACACCAGGTGTCACACAGGTGAAGCGGCGTACACTTTCCTTACAGGCATTCAATAGCACAGCATCTGCTTTTCTTGGAAGGTGAGAGGTAAGTTCTCTTTCCTGTTAGTTCTTTATTATTGGTTGTATGTGGACTAACCCTTGTTCCTCATCTCATTAACATGGACACGCACCTCTTGCAGGAACCTCCTCTAAGCTACAACCATTTGTTGTCTTCTTCAGTATTCTCAATATGCAAGCACAGTCTCTAAGCTTCAGAAAATTGTCTCAATGAGCAGAGAAGGGACTTAACACTACAGTGTTCACCACTCATGAGCCTGTCTTTTGTCCACCTTTCTCTCCAGCCTATAGTGACACAGTAGAAATGAGATCCTCCTCTGAAGAGGCAGGTATCATCTGATTCTTTAAACACTTTTTGGCCATGATGGCTTTCTTAGTGACTCATTTATTGTAGTATTTCTTTGTCATTAACTGTTTCTTACCTACCATTCCACTGTTCCTCAAATGAAAGCAACGCGAAGCACCTTTTGAATATGCAACAAATATTTATTTAACAAAATGGATGCCACCAACATATCTCCAAAATGCAGGTACGTATAACAAATGTTATAACAGTTGGTTTCCAAAATGAAATCAACATCAAGTTTAAGGCAGGATATTCTGTAAGTTTTCATGCAAGAGCATATTCAAATGTTCCTTTATCCAACCCCTCAACTTCGTCTTCCCACGTAGAAGAAGGCATACTGCTGTAGGGGTCTAGCAAGATTTTGAAACACCTGATAATTAGAAGTCCCAAGAAAACACACAAAATCCCCACAAAGGCAAAGCCAGTTTTTTGCTCTAAAGTCAGAGGGAAAGCAGACATTTCGTTGACGCTCATGCTGGCTGAATTGTTGTTGCAGTAATTATTGCTCATCGTTGGGCATCACATCTTGGTGACTCTGTGGGATTTTCACCTCTCTTGCTTCTTTGCCTGCATAGGAAAGTAGAATCAGTTTGGTTAAGTCTAAATGGGGTGTGTATATCTGAGCTGTAGTATATGAACATTTGGAATTGAAAAACAGCTTGGATTTTACTAGTATCCTGTTGTTTATTCAAATTTATATTAATGTGATAAAATCGCAACTTTCAGCCTCTACACACCATCCATTTACTGGCATCTGTTCGGAGACAGCAAATTCACATTTTTCTGGCTTTCTGTCTTCTCAAAACAGAGCAATTTCAACACATGGCTGTTGCAAGCAGTTTTGTCAGACTGGGCACAAGCCTGCCCATTCAGATTTGGCAATGCTCACCAAGGTCTCCACCTGGAGAAACCAGTATGTTTTCTGAAATAGCTTTACACCTCAGTCCTTAAGCTGATTTAACTCACATTGTGAGAGTGGGAATGTGGATTTTGCTCATGGAGTTTAGCTTATAAATTTAAATAAGTAGATCAAGCTTGTAAAATAAAACAGTGCGTGTGCAATTTTAGTGAAGTCTTGGGCTCCACTTTCAGAAAAATGCTGTGTGCATTCTGAGGTTGTAAGAAAGTGAGCTTATTGGTAAAACTGCCCATCTGCCTTCCTCTAATCACATTCACTCTTGGATATGTGGAAAGATGGGTAGGAGGTAGGAGAAGAGATAAAAGATGATAATTCCTTTCCCCTAAGTCTTGCTTTCATTAGTTTCTTCTCCTTGGTATTCCCCATTAAATACATATATATCCTGACGTTGTTAGAGGCATAGTAAACACCAGATCTAAACACACTTCTCTCAGAAGACTAACCCTAATATTTGTCCTGTGGAGGCAGGATGCTTGCTCATCTCCACCCTGCCATTGCCACCAGAAGAGCTTTGTGTGTTTCCAGCCAAGAGAGGCTTATTTTTGTCTTTTCAATGAGATCTTATGTATAGATCTTAGTCAGGAGTTGCTTTATTTTAGGGTTTCCACCAGACACTGAAATCACATCTTTCTTTTGTATCTGTAGACAGCAAGAGAATTGGAAGGACGGGACATCAGAAGTGCCAAAGTACAAAGGCATTTTTATTCTAAAGTTGGAGCTTGAGGGTTTCTGGATTGTATTAACACCTATTTTACTAACACACCTCAGGGGGGAACGGAAATCCCAGTATCCATTTATTTTTTGGCAGAGTAATTAGGCCACTCAGAGCTCTGTGCTGCCATGACTACACCGCTTCAGCTACCTGGAGCTTCTACTCAGTGTCAAGAAAACTGCAGTATCTCTGTTCTGTACTGTAGTCATGGCTGAAATGACTCAGAGAAAGTAAAAGTAAGATTTGGTATTCCTGAGGAGACAGAAATGTACAGAACTTCAATTTTGTTTGATGTCTCCTTCCTTCAGAATTTGTGGGTTTTTTTGAGTACTATCCTAAAGAATGGCAATTTAAAAACAAAGATTAAAAGAGCAAGGCACTTTTTGCAATAACCCTCAAAAACAGGCATTAAATAATATGGTTCCCTGTATTACAGTCTTTACACACTTGCCAGAGTGTAAAAAACCAACATTCTGTACAGCTGTGTATGACAGCCTTCCATGTTTTGAATAATATTTTGCTGTTTGGGTCATGCTGCTTTAATTCCTGTTAAGTTGGAGAAAAGATCCAGATAGAGCCTATGGGAATTAGCAGTAATGTCAACAACAGTCAATATTTATTTTCTGAAAATATATCATAGACAAATCCCACCTGCTGCATGGATTTTGATTGGGCATACTTCCAACTTTTCTATTAAGTTTGACCTTCTGTAGGGTAAAAAAAAAAATCACAGGAAATTCAGTATCACAAATTTATGTGAAAAATTACTTGATTTGAACAAGAGCCAGTCAAGAAAAAAAAAAACCTACCTTCTAAAAGTCCTAGAACACTGAGTAATAAAAATTCAATTGAAGGCTTATACAGCAGAATGATATGTATACACTACCTGGGAAAGCCACACCCAAAAAGATGGAAACTTGAAAGATGTGGAGAGAAAATGTACAGATAGGCTGGCCATGGAGAACCCTGCACTTCAGCTGAGTCCAGAGAAGTATTTGTCTGAGGCACTATTTCTTCATTGCAGAGAGTTATATGCCATGAATATGACTTCCAGTCTTAATTGATTTTGCAGGTTACACTCTGGAATTAGTGGAATCTGTTTGTACATTATGTGCTTGTCAGAAGACATTATAGGACAGATCTATGTGCATACCCTGACTGATGCTGAAATATGGAGAGGTAGGAGACTGATATCTTAGTTTTTATTTGGCAAGAGTATGGCTGAACAGCTGCTTGAGAAAACAATGGGCATTTTGCTTGTGGGGTAGTTGGTATGGGGAAACTGTAATATGCAGCTTTGTGTTTTTCTCTTCCCTGTCCTGAATTTGAGAAATTGTAACTGAAGCCTTAAAGTTCACAGAACATTTTGTTCTAATTATGTATTACCAACTGTGGTAATAAGACTGACCTTGAGTACTTTTTTATTGCTTTCACATTTCAGTGCTGCACACAGGTTAGGTGTCCTCTCCCAGTTAGTCAGACATCCCCTCTTTAGCTCCAGTCTATGTGTCAAGTCGTGAGTCAGAAGACTGAATACTAACTAATGTGGCCTGGATCCAAAAAACCTTGAAGATAACTTTCAGAGCAGTATAATAGGGACAGGCATTGTATCAGTTAGAATCTGCAGAGTCATTTTGTAGGGGCCAGCCTCAGACTGATCTATTTCAACTTTTTTTTTTTTTTTTTTTTTGGTTAGGTCAAGACTCTACTCATCATTTGAATCATTGCCCATATAAAAATACTGGCATAAAGAAAGGCTGCTTAATGTCCTGCTAGGAAATAAAAGGTCATTGGAAGCCCTTGTGAGGCCAAAAGAAACAGAATCCTAGACAAAATAGGAATAAGAAAAATGCTTAGCACATAGACCACTGAGGTAAGGAGAAGAGATAAGCTGGGGGTGCTGGCTGCACCTCTGGTGGGTGAAGTGGAACACCACAGGCACTAAGCATTGTGAAGCAGCTGGAAGAAAGATTGCGATTCCTATTCTAGCAGTGTCACCAGCCCAACTCTACTAGTATTTGGTGTGAAGATCCCAGCCCAGGCCTTTTGATTGCTTGGGTGTCACTTTTTTTCAGACCTTGTTTTAACCCTCATATTTTCAGAAATATTGAGATGTAGCCAGTAGTGTTAAATGAAAGCTTCTTCAATAATCTTCCTTGCAATTTGGATTTCAGTCCTTCCTTTACAGAACCCTGTAGGTTTGGGGTCTTTGTGATTTCTTTTTTTGTTGTTGTTGTTGTTTTGTTTTGTGAGGTTTTTTAAAATTTTTTTTTGGTTGGTTGGTTGTTTCATAATGGCTTGGTGCTGGAAACGAGCACCTTTTATGTGTGCTCAAGCTGGGAGCATTCATCGTCTGGGCATGATTAAGCCTCAGGTGCTGAAAATTCACATCATAAACAGTAGTGTGTAACAAAATGGACTCTATCAGTGGCCATCTGTTCTCCCCTTGGATGTCTGCAGCCCAGCTGCTGGTTCATGGATCTGGTCATTCTGAAGGTACTTCAAATAGTTTCAATCCTGGGTTTGTGTTTGAGTGACAGCAAACATGATTTTAAAAGGTCTTGGTATGATGACGGATATAAACAGGCATCCTCTGGGAGTTTTTTAGAACCATCTCATTTGCACTCAACTGGTCAAGGAAACTGAACTGTATTCCAGGAATGTTGTTATGTGAATTTGGTGTAGGAGGTGGTAGGGTGAAACCATTAGCAATAGCTAAGTCCTAATGAGATAAAAATCAACATTAATTTGAAATTTTTCAAAGGGTCCAAGTTATCCAAGTTAACAACACATGGCCAGAAATGCTGCAATAACGGCTGGGTGACCACACAGCCAACCTGTAAAGCTCGTGTGCACACTGCAAGCCTGTATTCTCTGAATTGCTGGGCAGAAGACTATCTCTTCAGGGTAAGGTTTCTAAGACAACACACAGAGGTGTGAGCTAGGAAGGCCAGGATAGGGATGTCCAGCAAATGAAGGCATGGCTTACTGTTCTGCAAGGAGAGAAAAGCGCCACTGAAACTGGCAGGTTTTGCAGCAAGGTAACTCAGAGTGGAGACAACACTTTCTCTCCACAAAACGGAATTTCCTTGCAAAGGAGCAGCAGCCAGGCACTGGCGCTTCCAGCCTTCAGAGAAGCAATGCAGTAAAATATGCACGCATGGAGTAGCCACTGGACAAGAGCTCCCGTGCTGTGAATTCGTATCTGTGCTCTAGATTCGGATAATAGAGAGCGGCACGGCACTATAGCAGTCACTAGCACCATCCTTAACTTGTCAGCGTCGAGAAGCGCTGCTGTTCTCCAGGGGATGGCGGCTGCGAAACACCGAGCACCTGCAGAGCAATTGTTGCTGCAGGGCTAGAAGCACAGCCCCCACTGCTACCGGCCCCACTTCCTCGGGAGGGCACCTTTATGCGTTTGCCCTCTCTCTGCCTTCGACCATTCGCCCGCTGCCCCCAGCGCCCAGCTGTGCGCCTCCTCCCCGTCCGGGCAGTGCCGCAAGGTCAGGCCCCCCCTCCCCGGCCCGCCGCGCTACGAACCATTCTCCTTCGCGCTGCCCATGGTGGCGAAGCGCGGACCTTTCCGCGGCTCCGGGCCCGCTTCTCCGCCTCTCCCGGTTCGCCCGGGCTAGAGCCCCGACGGCTGGCCCGGCTCCGGTCCCGGGCGGCGGGGGTTGCTCGCCCGGGCTTCCCTTGCCGCCTGGCGATGCGACCCCTCCGGGAGATGCTCAAACCGCCCTCATTAAAAAATTAAAGACGACCGCTCTCGCTGCCGCCTCCTCCTCCCTGCCCGCCCCTTTCCGCCGCTCTCCAGCCGCGGTCCTCTCAGCCTCCCTGTGCGCGGATTAAACCGAGCAGCGTGGAAACTTCCTGCAAAACAGTACGTGCGGCGCATCGGCAAGGACCGGCCGCGGGGAGCTTCCTCCTCCCACTCCCCCGCCGCCCAGACCGGGGGCCGGGGCCGCAAAGGCAGGCTGGTCGCCGCGGGAGGGGCTGCCGCCCTCCTGGAGCCGGCCGCCAAGGAGCGGGACCTGTGGAGCCGCGCTCTGTAGCGGAGCCGTTCCGCTCGCCGAGAAATGGGCAGCGTGCGGTCGGCGAGCACGATTTTACACTGATGCTGAGCTGCTTTGCATGCTGAGCTAAAAGCCTCTTAGGTTTCACCTGCGGCGTGGCCTCGGCTCCTCCCGGCAGCTTTAACACTAACAAAGATTAAAGCGTAGAAGGAATGGTGACATGGGCGGGAGCTGGTGCTGCTACAGAAGCCAGATTCCACTTCTACCCTTTCACTAGCTTTATTTACCTGATCGTGGCTGTGTACTTGAGAGGCTTCCGTTTGCCACAACAGCAGGTGTTTAAGGTGGATAAGCAAAGAGGATTTCTTTTCCCCAAAGCCGGCTCTGTATACTGCACTAATAAACAGCAAATCTGTTTTAAATGATAGTGATTCTATATTTGTATGTCACCTTGGTGAATGCACCCCAACAGGGATGTGCATGGTTTAGTGTAATGGGACTGTGTCATCATAGTCGTATGCATTATGACATTGCTAAAGCTGACTACAGAGCTACGAGTGAATTTGTTTTGTAGAAAATAATTTAACAACTCCGTGTTTCTTGCAGAATGCAAAAGCACCATGACAGGTTAAACCTTTCAGTTTCTGATGTGAGGCGGGGAAAAGGGTTTTGCCTCTCATTTTAATGTGTGATTTCTTCTGATGTGCCTGTGATGGGCTTCTAAGATCAGGATAGTCTCCTGCTGGTAGAACTGACCGTTAAGCTGATGGTTAGCTATGTGCTCACTAATGGTTATTAGTTTGATCTTCTAATGTTGCAGCATCAGTCATGTGGTAAACAATGTGTCGCTGACATTATAAATTGAACTAATTTTGAAGTGCTTCTCATGTTTAAAGATCCGTGAAGACTTTATAAATAGGTTGTTTTAAATAGTATATGATTCTGCTTTCAGAATATGTATACAAGGAGCTTCTTCTGTTCCTAAGGAGCTCTAGTTTTCTTATTTAGCCTTGTCCCTGATTTATTTGAGGCCTCGTGAAGGTCTCTTGCTAGAAGGTAACAGTAATAGTTTGGGATTTGGGGATTAACACAAGGACTCATAATTCCATGATACCCCCTCAACCCAGCACAACTGTTTTGGAACAGTGACTTAAATTCAGGCTTTATAGTTGAAGAACCTTACTGTAACTAAGTCTTGGGAGTAAGACAAGGCTGCTGTGCCTGCCCTGGCTTGGAACGGGGGGCAGTATTGATAGCAGAAACATATAATCTCTGGTGGGTGCACTTTTGCCTCTTCTGTCAGATTTTGGGCATGAATGATGAGTCTTTCACTACCATTGTTCTTGCAAAAGATTTTCTTCCTCCCTGTAGATACATTCTGTTTTCCTCTCATTGTTCTCGTAGGAGTGGATGTTAAGAGATTTAACTGTGAAATGCATCTTGTACTATGGCATGGTAGAGGTTGCTGAAGTCATAGGATTATTTCTACAAATCAGACACTCATGTTCGATGTTAAAGACTACTTTTGGGCTTGTGTGTTGGAGATCCAGTTTTCATGGACATGAAACTGGAGAAGAAAATAGCGGCCAGCAACAGGGAATAAGTCTCCTTCTTCAGCTACATTTTGTCATCAGACAAGTAACAATATTTCTGTACAAGATGTTCTATTCTAGAATGGAAAAATGCTGAAATGACAATCTTCTCCTGTATTTCATTGTTTTTTCATTTGCAAGTCACTAGTTTTGCTCTTGCACGGGAACAGTTATGTTTTTGCAAGGCAAATGAGGATAGCAGTGTGTGTGTGACCATTCTGGATTCATGGATGAATGCGATGTTCACTGCTCTTTGATTTCCATTTCTTTGTCAGGCTCCATGTCCTTTGTATTCAGCAGAACAGTAGCTATTATTTCTACATTATTTCAATCATGTTTGCAGTGGATCTAATCCTTATTTTAGGAAGTGTTTTGAGTTCTGAAAGAAGAGCCTTTGAAAAGAGAGATTTTGTAATCACCTAGTAATTTGGTACTTTGATCTTGCAAATTTAGATGGCCTAATTTAAGATTGGGTGCAGCACTTGAAAGCAAGTGGGTGCCAGTGAGTGAAAGGCAACAGGGAAGCCCTAGAGCTATTAGCTGGTTAATACTTTCTGAGGTTTAAGAATAATTTGAATGTATCAAGTATCAAGAAAACTTAACTATTTTGAAGGATAAATAATTCCATTGTGACTTGCTTTTCAGTTTAGCTTTAAACAGCTGTGTCATTGTTGCTTCACAAGCAAACAAACTCCCTTCACTTTCTAGAAATTTAAACGGGCTGACAAGGGTAGAGTCAGCAAAGAATATTGTGCACAGAAGAAATAGATCAAGTTAAAAGTCCCCGCCTAAGCAAATGCATCATCAGAAGGCATTAGTATATGGGAGGTGTGTGTGTTTTAAAATGCAGTAATAAAAGGGCACAATGGAAGAGGGAGGATTACATATTAATGTATATATCAATCAGAGTTGCAAGTAGGAATTACTTTATGTAATTTAATTCAGAGTACTTAAGTTTTTTAAAAGGATAATCACCTCTGTTCTACAATGATTTTCTTTTCTGTAGTCTTAAAAGGTCTGGATCTCTCTTTGTGCTTGTCCAAAGGCCATGCTTTTACTAGGTACTGATTTCGCCAGTGTCTTAAACATGTGGTCAACAGTCCTGGGGGTCCAGAGGGTATTCTTCCCATGACTGTCAAGAATAAGTTAGAAAAACAAGTTCTGCATAGCAGTCTACCTATATAGAGAGAGCATCTGAATAGGACCACTCTTCAAATAGGTGAAGCTTAAGGATTCAGAAACTGAGGAAGGTAGAAAGTCACGACTTTACAGCTCACGTCAGTGCTAGTGTTGGGGAAGGTGTAAGAATGTGTGCCCAGCATGAAACCCAACAGTGCCATCTGGTGTGAGCGGAACAGGAGAGTTGGTCATGAGGAGGGCAGAAGTTCCCAGGAATATTCCCAGCTCGTCCACCTCGTGGTTGGGCAGCCCTTCACCAGTTGGGAGAGGACAAAGGGCTCGTGAGGCCTTAAGTGGGATGGGTCTCTTTATAGCTGCAGAAAGTAGTTGTTTATTGCCTCACTGTGAAGGGGGAAGTGATGGCTATGTTAGGGGCACTCAGCCTTTCATCGAGGACAAAGTGTTGTGGAAGGAAGGGCCAAAGTGCAAGCAAATTGCTCAGTTTTTTTCTTTTGTAACTTCAGCAGCAAGAGCAATGATTCAGGGAAGGAGAGGGCAATGTTTCAATACAGGACCAGTAGAAATGCTACCAAAAGTCTGGTGTTATACAGCTTTTTAGGCCTTTAAGCTGTGGTCAAGAGTTGCATAACACTGGGAAAAAAAATTAATATGGTAATTAGGGAGATTTAAACCTTCAGTGGGGGAAAGGGGTTAGAACCCTGCAGATCAAGTAGAGCAGGTCTCTTGTGTGACTGATCCCACACTGCAGGTGTAGGATGCTGCAGAGTTTTTCTGGCTATAAATATACAACGAGAACAAAAGCCTCAACACAGTTCACAGTTGCATTGCTGTAGCAGGCATCTGTACTCATTTTTTTATCTGAGAGGGACGGTTAGTATCTGAGCCAGTTAGTGCTGTTGAAGGATTGTTCCAGGTGGGAGAGGGAGAACAAGAAAGAGAAGGGAAAGCAAGAAGGCCCTGGGAGCGCTGGCAGCAGCAATCGGCACGGCGGCTGCAGGCGTCAAGGTTCCTGCAACTTGGTGGGCTCTGGTTGCGAAATGGCTGTGCTCTGCTGCAGCGAGTCTGGAAGACGACTGCCGGTCCAGGCTGCTGCACACAAGAGGGTGCCCTTTTGAAGTGTAAAATGCTTTGTTTTCTACAGTTAAAAAAACGACACCAAGTTTCTCAGACCAGAAAGATAGTGTTTATTTGTAAAGACAGCGTTTGGGTAGGATGATACTTACTTTACTTCAGGTATATAACAGCTATGCAGAAGAGGGTGTCAGTTGCAGAGTAGGGTTAATAGTTTTTAGCACAAAGTAAAGCAGTGTAGGTTGGGTGCAGCGCTAGGGGTTGCCGACTGGTTTGGAAACACTTGTGGCTGTGAAAAAAAGGAATCTTTAAATACGCTGCAGAAGTCAAAATATTTACAAAACAAATCTGTTTTTAAAGCAGTTCTGCTCCAGCTGTACTCAGGGCTTTCTGGAGAAGGGATAGGGTCTAGAAAACGCTAAGCATATTTAGGTACCATAGCAAACAAAATAACAATACATGCAATACATCTACCATATCAGTTTTCATACAGGTGAGAAGAACTTCTGACTGAAATCAGACATTTACAAAAAAAAAAAAAAGTCAATGGATTTGAAACATGTGACTTAAAAGCCCTGTTCTCTCAAGTTCCACACAAACTGACTTTTAGGAAGATAGAACTTTTTCACAAGTCTGAATCAATGAAAGTGCTGGCAAGCTGCTTTTGATCATAATTTAATTGGAAACAAACAAACAAACAAACAAACCAGTATTGAAATAAAGACCGATTAAAATGATACTTTCTAAAAGGATGGTGATAGATGTTTGGTCATTAGCAAGTTGAGAGCAATGACTTAACATCAGTGATAACTTGAGACTTGAATTTACCACAGAGTTGCTGCATTGAAAAGAATGCTAATAGTTAGAGCAGATGCAATTATCTCAGTTCCCTAACTACTACTTGTACAAGAGACTTCCAAGAGTAGTTCCTTTACAGTTGCATATATTTGCAGATGTATCAAGAACATCCATCAGAGATCACACCTGTCTCTTGTAAGAACATGAACAGAGATGGACGAGGTCTTGGAAAGCTATGTATCAAAATATAATTAAAAAATATTCTTGGGAGGGATTTGGTAGTGTGAGAATTTCTCAGCACAAATACAAGCAGAGAAAGATACTGCTTTCCCTTTCTTCCACTGACTGTGTAAATAGATTTTAAAAAATCAATTGTTTTATAATCAGAAATCTTCCTAGGGAAAAATTTAATCTTTTTTCAACAGTTTTGTAGACCACGGAAATCCTCCTTTTTAATCCCAATCCACTCATCAGCTCTCTAACAGCTCTTTGTGGCATTGTTCTACCATTTTTATTATTGTTTCTTGAAAACACAAATACTGAGGAAGGGATGCAAGACTCTCATAAAAATCCTGAAATAGGCAACTGAGGTAAACAAAATGCTATAAATAGGAGTTGTGGTGCGAGAGGGACAGGACAAAGCCTGTGGCACTCTCCAGGCTTTAAGTGAAATTATGCCCCTGTGCAACTTTAGTACAAATACCTCTACATTTACAGATGTGTTTGACTGTATGGATTTCACCATATGTACAGCTGTCAGTATTTGTTGCAGAACACTTTGAGTGACAACTAATTTTACTAGTATAAAACCATGTGTATGATGGGCCTAAATGGCATACAAATTTAGGAAGGTAGCAGATTAAATGGCCCGTAGGTTAATCAGAACAAGTAGTTAAACTGTGTGTAAGAAAGGCAATACTTTTTCCTATTACTAGCATCCACAGGCCCACGGGCATAGGAATTCAGTGTCAGCTGCTTGGTGTCGTAATACTGGGTTAGGCAGTATGGGATTCCAACATTTGAGATGCTTGGTGCAAAGCAGTCACACAGAGGTCTGGTATGAAGATTTAGTAACTCAAACATGAATTGCTTCCTTTCATCTTGTACAACTAAGAGCTGTAAAGTGTGATGACAGCAACTTAAAGTAAACATGAACTATTTAACTATTTAAGTGATGAATATCATTTCAGATACATTATATTTATCTAATTGTTGTTAATGTGTTGACAGAATTACATCTCTTGTCAGACCTCTAGACATGCTTTTCTACCTTCATCTAGGATGTAGGTTATTGGGGTGTTTCATAGTATCTTTGAGCTTTCTCCAAAAACTCAGGTGTTACCAACCCTTGGTAATACAGTGATGAGGAAAGATGGACAAAAGAGAATCCCAGCAGCTCATAAGGAGTTTCCTTCCACATTTGTCCGGGTCAGTGATTTTTAGCTAGAAGCCACTGGTCTAAATTCACTGCAGAAGACCGGGTAGTTTTCCTTATATAATAGGTGTTGATATATCATTCGATGACTCCTTTAGATAAACTTCCATACTTGTGGTTACCGTTACTTTGTCCAAATGACAGAAATTCTCCTTTTCTTTTGAAAATATTGCTTAAAATGTGTTTTTCCCTCAAGTGATAGAGAGAAATTTGAATTGAAGCAGCCAAAGGAAGCTGAGAGGAATATGTTGTGGATTCCACCTTGTAAGTAAATTAACTTCTGATGAGTGGTATGGAATGCAAATCGTATGATACTGTGTATGTGACATGGACCTATAGAATTTTGAAATTTTATAGCAGAATTACAACTATTCATACTTGTTCTTAATATTTAAGAATAAACCAAATGCCTATCCATAAGCTTCCGGCACTCTAACCGAACTTGCAGCTTAAACTGCCCACTATCTTTATGTAATTATAAATAATCAGATGTCTGCAGCTGGGGGAGAAGCTTTTAGCCAGTAGTAAGTGCATCTCAGCACCCTCAAACAGGATAGGTATAAGGGTTTTCCCTATATTTGGCCTGTGAGCTATCTCAGCACAGGTTAAGAGGTAATCTGGGTTCACAGAATTCATTCCTCATGAATGTAGCGATCTTCCGAATGCTAGAGGTACTGAAATATTTGGAAAAAGACCATACATCTTTTAGGCAGGAGGGGTACTTTACTTGCGCCTGTGCTGATTTTTGAAGGAACAAGGAGGTTATACTTGCAGGGAAAATGCAAGCCAATTTTTGTTTTAAGAGATCATGACTTCAAATTCATTGAGTATTCCTAGCATAAAATTTGAATAGTAAGTTACAGTCTGTTTTCTGAAGTAGGGAGAAAGCAGTGACTGCACGTACTTGCTTTGGAATGCAGATAGTCCCCCAAACAACAGCCGAGATGCTCAACAGCCATTTGCTGGATTGGATGATGTTACTAGAAGCATAATGGTGAAGAGCTGAAAATGTGCAATAGCTCCTTTATTGTTAGCACCCTACAGCTTTGCAAATACTTGTATGCCTTATGAATCTAGCTTTTGTGACGTGCCTGTGCTCCTGCCAATCGCTTGTCTTGGAATCACAGAATTTCTTTGGTTGGAGGAGACCTTTAAAAGGTCATCAAGTCCAACCATTAACCTAACAGGTCCTGGTCACTGCTACTCCTAAGGCTCTGTTAGCCTGCAGGTAGCGTGGGCGGGGGTTACTGGCTACCAAACAGGTGCATGGTTTCAAATTAGGGGGGTTTGCAGGTGACAGCGCCGTGGCTGGAGACAGCCTGCCTGGAGAGGCCGTGGCTCGGCGCCAGGGAGCCGGCCTCAGCTTTTGGCAGCTGTCCGCTGGGGAACGGGAAGTAGCTGGAGGCTCCAATCCTGCTCTGGCGGGGCCACCCGGTCGCGGCCGGAGCAGAGTCGTGCAGTGCCGCCCCGGCGGGATAAACACAGCACAGGGGCGGACGTGGTGAGCGCGAGACCTGGAGCCACTAGCGTCGCCATGGCAACCCGTAAAGCCTCCCGGCGCGTCCCTCCCCTCGCTGCTGCCGCAAGCCCCGTTCTCGCGAGACTTGGCCGGCCCGGCGCGGCGAGGCCGAGGCGCTCCGGGCCTTTTTCAAACCCGGCGGTAGCGGGGCCGCGGCCCGGCACAAAATGGCAGAGAACGACAAGCCGGAGCTTGCGGCC
>VWZE01002424.1:578745-594402 GCA_013396675.1 Eubucco bourcierii
GCCACCACAACAGCCATCTCTGGATGAGGAGGCGGCAGGAGCGGCAGCAACTGAGAGCGGCGGGGGCAGCACTAATGGCGTTAAAATGTGTGTGAGGGGCTAGGCTGGGCCAGGTCGCGCGCGGTCGGGTGCAGGGTGGACAGTGCGGCCAGGGGAGCTCGGGGTGCGGCGGGCCCGCCTAGGCCGCGGCAGGGGGACGGCGGCCGGCTTCCTCCTCCCCCGCGTCCCGCCGAGCTCCTCCCCCCGCCGGGCGATGGAGTCGCTCCGGCTCGGCCCGAGAGCGGAGTCCCGGTGTGCTCCGACGGGGGGAGCGGTGAGAGGCGACCGGGCCTGAGGCATCTTCCTGCCCGGTAATCTGCGGAGTCCCCGGAGGAGGCCGCAGCCCCGACCCGAAGGAAGGCGAAGGTTCTCGGTGAGCTCGCAGTCACTGAGGACTGGGTGTGCGCGGGGAGCCGCCCCGGGGGCGGGAGATTGGGCTCAGGCCGCTCCGACGGTGTGAGCCTCCGAGCTGCCTAACGGGCTCTGCTCAGGCCAGTTCTCACAGGATCCATTTCTAGAAGTGTTCTTGGTCGTTGCTGGATTGGTTTAGGTTTCCCCTTCGTACCGTCGTAGTACGTTTTGTAAAGCCTTTTAACTAATCTTTGTTTACGTGGGAACGGTAAGGCGGCTCTATAGGGATTTACTTTTTGAAAATAAACCTCCCACTTGCATGCACAAATTTTACTTGTAAGTAGTAGCGTAATCATATGTGGAATTGTGCCGTATA
Source organism: Eubucco bourcierii (assembly GCA_013396675.1). Lineage (NCBI taxonomy): Eukaryota > Metazoa > Chordata > Aves > Piciformes > Ramphastidae > Eubucco > Eubucco bourcierii. Next base: position 579,512 of record VWZE01002424.1, read on the forward strand.
TAGCAGGTCTAAAAGTAACATAGCGTAAGGGGACCAGAAGTGCCAACTCTCTAAAATAGTGTTGTGCATAACCTTTTATGGATTTGGTTGTTCTTGATGTTCTTTGAAGTTGTCATTCTCTACATGAACTAGGTTTTGGCCTCAAATCATTGGAGTTTTGGTATATCTTCTAATCTTACTGATGTCTTCGAGGGAAAAGACATTTCTAGTAGTCTTTCTGTTGCAGTACATCAAAGCTGTTGAGATCTGTGAAGTCTTGACATGTTCTAAACAGCCCAGGTCTGATGCTGCTGTGTTTAAAAAAATGCACGTGGGATCAAGCTGCAAGAATAAAAGCATACTTCATGCCTTTACTTGACTCCCTGTGAAGTTCAAATAGATTAAAATTTATAAATTTCACATTCTCATAAAACAGTTTATTTTTTTTTCTTGAACCTGACCCTCAGCTTCCAAGCTACACAAATTATGATTGAATTTTCATAGGAAAAATGTGACCGTTTTGCATCTCTGGGGCATTAAAGATTTTGTTACCTTTTGTGGTTACTACTGTTAAAGTAATGAATTAATTTTTCTGTATGGGAATTCTGTCAGCAGTTTTTTTTACTTTTCCTCCAAAACTCATCACAAGCAGAGAGTTTTCTGTGTGGTAGAAATCATGCCTTTAAGTGCGAAAATAATACAGAAGTCTTGGTAACAGTTTCAAATCTCGTTTGCATGCAGTTTCCAGTATTCCCCAAAACAAATGTACGAAGGATTTAAGCTATCAGTGTGCAGGTGAAATGTATTGCTTAAAGAATTTCGTTAGCCGGCTTGCTTAGCACTCAGATTACATTTGCAGAGGGATGCTGATTTCAACTTGGACACTCCTGTAAGCTTGTTGTATTAAGCAGTGGAACTTTTCAGTGCAGCAAACCTAAACTGATCTATGTGCTTTAGAGTCACATGCTGTGTACTTCTTGCATTTGTGCCCTTGGTGGTTGTATGATTTGTATGGATGCTTGTGGGCAGAGGAGTAGAAGTTTATTTTTAAAAGAAAAGATGACAATTCATCTTTTAGGTCTTTAATATGGATTTATCTTGTGCTTATTATCTTTTAGGTTTCTAGTTTTGTGTATGGAAACTGTCTTTTGTTTCCAACATTTTACGGAAGTTCAAAGGCATTATTTTTTGAAAGGTAAAAGTTGCTCATTCTAATTGATGAGGACTTGTTTGTTTTTTTTTTTTAAAGGAATGAATGTAGACATCTCTTCATACAACCCTCAAAATATGCTAGTGATTTCATATGCAAATATTAATTATATATATAAAGTTATTAGTTCATACTGAAGGTAAAGGGTAGAAACTAATGTTTCCCCCCCCCNATTTATTTCACTGTATTGTTTGACTGAAATTACTTTTAATACTCAAGGAGGAAGGTAAGAGCTACCTCCACAAATGGGTCTCTGTCTTCAGCTTGTTCACTGGGCCATGTTGGTTTTGGGAAATGAGTTTTGCAAGAAGGGTTGTTCTTTTAATTAATCCTTGATTTTTATGAGACTGGCTGTCATCCTTCTCTGTCAAATTTAAGGCTTGTGCTAGACTCACATCTCTTATGCATCCAGGTCTTGTAGAGCCTGTGGATGCCATATTTGCAGGTCTGGTTCTTCATGTACACTGCATGAGGCACCCAAGGGCTGTTTCATAATACTTTAATCAGGAAGGAGCCTCAGAGGCTAAAGAGAATCCATTACTCTAATCCTAAAACTTAAGGAAGAACTCAGATTTTATTAGGGGTCTCATTGGGAAGGAGTTTTGTATTCTCACGTGGGACTGGATTACAACGAACTGATCTGACTGAAAACCCTGATACTCTGCTCTTTCCCTCCACTTTCCCTTCAACTTCTTCCAGTTCCCTGCCTTGTTCTCTTCATTTCACTTCATTACCTAGCCATTAAGGAATTATGTTGCCACTACAGGCAAGATGGTGTGGAGAAGGGAATCATGCAGAGGGAAGCTGGAGGATGCTTGAACGTGTTGTTGACTTTACATGTTTTAAATTTTACAAATGCTTAGCTCAGAGGAGTGTCCATGCATTTCTCAATTGCTAATCCTTTTCTTACCCAGTTATAAACACAGGAACTGTGAAGTTTGTCATGTGAGTACTTCAAACTCTGGGAATAAGCTGTGGGAGAAATATGAATGTGTTTGAATTTATTTCTCCCTCCCAAGTGCCCAAGCTTGAGTGGCTAATGCTGTGGGGTTTTGGGTTTTTTTGGTTTTTTTTTTTTTTGTTTGTTTTTTTAAATAAACCTTTCTGTAAAAGTACTTAAAATATTTTTCATTAGCTGTGATGAGATGTGAACTAGACATAGATGTTTAAGCAGCATCTGTTTAGGAGATCACATTTTTGTGATGTTATCACTGGATTCTTGTGGTTCAGAGGCTCATCTCTTTTTTGAAGTAACAGTTTGTGCACCTTCATCCTCTGTTAGCAGCCTAAATCACCTTGTGATAGTTGTGCTTATTGAGTACTAAAGAGTTTTGAGTATTTAATCAAATTCTGTTGAAAGTGTATAGCTTTATCAAAGTTGAGATTGAGGGTGCTTTAAAAGAGAAGAATCAAAATTACCTGTGTTTTCATCTAAAGGTAAAAAGGTTTTAAAAGGAAAACTGCTGCTGTTGCAAGGTATTTTTTGAAAGACTGAGGACCAGAAGTCTATTTTGTTTTTATCTCTTGGATAATACCTGGTGACTTAATTATTCTTAGTTGCTGAGCATGTCTTAATGTAGCTATTTCCTGTGCGTTTAGTAAGTTATAAAGTTCTAGTAGCGTTAAGCAATAAAAGTGGAAGACTTGTTGTTAATAACTGAGCTTCATTTTCTATGTAAAAGAAATCTGGCACAGATTGTGAATAAAAATTATATATGTGGCAAATAACATATAATTTTATTTAAAACCTATTGAGGTTGATTTTTATATATTATTATTACATTGAATGAAGTATACCAAGCTGTTCTATAAGTTGGACCACTTAAGATCTCACTTCTGTGGTGAATATCTAACTTAGCCAAGTCCAGTGTGAAAGTTATTGAAGTACCAAAGCACGGACACTGTAGCTTATTTTTCAGCTGAGTCATTTTATTTTGGTATTTGTAGTAGCTTATAGTATCATCTTGCTGAATTTTGACAAATGTAGTGGAAGTGGAATGTGACTTACGTAGCAAGATGTGCTTGCTTTATTTACAGTAGTGAATGAATCTCTTAGAACATTTGTTTTTCTTCTAGATAAAATAAGATAATGTAGAATTAGGCTGATGATATGAATTTATTTTTCCCAATTTGAAAAGCAGGAATTGTAGTAGCAGAGGAGGTCTAGTAGTCTAATGATCCAACACAAGACTAATATTTGTTTGTTTTAATGTAGAGATAATGATGAGACAGCGAAAGAAGAGAAAGCACCTGCAAAGGAGAAGTATGTTGCAAAACCGAAAGCAATCCCTTCTCTTGGGAATAAGAACAGATTCCACCCCTATTCTAAGGACAAGAATGCAGGCACTGTAGAGAAGAAGACTATTAATCGTAATAGAGTTTTTATTAGCAACATCCCATACGACATGAAATGGCAAGCTATTAAAGACCTTATGAGAGAGAAAGGTAACTTATTTCTTGTAATATAATTCACAGACAGAGGTAGAATTTAAATGCAATGTGTATGTCCTTTGAGCCACACAGATTTGATCTGACAACTTTTTTTTTTTTTGGCCTGTGCTTGGTACATCTATCTCCCTTCCCCCTCTTTCATCTGAGACAATTGCATTGCAGTGTAGGATGGGTAATGAAGTGCTCATAATCTTCTGCCCTTCTCCTGTGGCAGTAGAGAGTACATGCATGACCTCATGACTTCTTAAAGAGATTGTGTTTTGTCTAGTTGTAGTCTTAGTAGTTTTTTTTAAGGGCTGTTGTATTTAAGCAACACATTTAGTGTGTTAACATGAATAATAAAGGATGTTTTTCGAAAGTTGTTTTGTATTCCTTTGGTGGAATCTGGCTGTGGAATTAACTTTGTCTGCATTGTCACTACTGCCATGATTGTTTGGAGATTTGTATTAAAAGCTTGTTACTATTGTGGAAGTTCTGATAGAGTAATCTTACTACCCCAGATGTTTTATTTTAAGTTTGGGGTAGCATAATGCTAATACATGAATTCTATCAAAAGTTAGTTCTGTGTTTTTCTTGAAAAAATTGATTCTTCAAAAGTAATGCAAAGCACACTTGGCTTTTAGGCTGTGAATGCCAACCCCCTCCTTGTGTAACTGCTGGTTTATCTGTTGTAAGGTGACGTGACTATTTGATTGGTTTATTTACTGAAACTTCCTACTTTAGAAAGTGAGTGGCTTGCTGTGAAATATTTGATGTGTAAATTTGGTTATTATTGAAGGCAAACATGATTGAAGACATTCAGGTAGAATGTCACCTTAAAACAGGTGTTGTGAGTAGGATGACAAATGTAACACTTTTCAGTGAACGTTGATGTTTCATTTGTTAGGCTAAGGGACTGTGTATATCTGAATTTGTTCACCAACTATATCATACTGGCCAAAATGTGATCTGTAGTATGAATTAGGTTAAATATAGTTGTTTGTTTTTTAGCTTTTGAGAATGTGGCTGCTGCATATTTCTGAAAATTAGCTAAATTATATAGCCATTGATAGGAGGTACAGTTGGTCTGGTCTTGATTGTTGGTGAATAATAGGTGCTTTTCTGTAGAGTTGTGCACAGGGGCACAGTAAAGAAAGATACTGGTGTTTAAATGCATTGTCTCTTGGTATTTTCCCTTTGTATGTCTTATGTAGTTGGTGAGGTTACATACGTGGAGCTGTTTAAGGATGCTGAAGGAAAATCAAGGGTAAGTGCCGTGGGCAACAATCTGCTAGAGGTTTAAAAAGTTCCTCAGCAGTTTTATTTTTGTATAATACCTGTACCAGTTTTGGAAAGTAAGTTTCATTTTTACTCTGATTTTCAATAAGATAGCCTTGAGGATTTTGTATTAGAAGTAGTCTGACACTTTCACACAAACTAGCTGGCTGTAAAGGACAAAATACTTCTGTAAATGTTAACAAATGGCATTTACTTAATTTTGCGTTTTGGTACAAATCTGTTTCATGTACAGGACGTTCAATAACCCACTGATCATATTTAAATCCTGATAGTGCAGTATTCTGTTCAGGGGCCAATGAGTATGAAATGCTAGTGAGGAATATACTGCTAGAAGTGCATGATTTGACAGCTTTGCAGGGTTGGTGCTCTGAACACTGGATTAATGTATTTGCTTTCTTAAAACAAAATGGATGGAGATGGTTGGTAGCCAGCAGAGTGCCAGCAATGAGGCGCTAAGAGTGAAGATTGTTAAAGCTCCTTTGTTGTCTTCAAAATAGTCAAAAGTTTGGCCAACAGTAGCTCTGAACCTGCAGTGAGAACTTGAGGAATGCAGGTTTGAGTCTTAACTGAGGTTGTACCAATTGTAGTAAATTTTTTTTTTTTAATGCTTGTTAAAACTGAAACATGCTTTTCAGCTTGGCTTTGCTTAAAGCAATCCTCAACTCTGTGCTTTATTAGAAGGATTCTGGTGCTGTCAATAGGGTTATTTTCTTGCAAATTTGTCAGTAGTAATAAAAGGTATGCAGGCTGCTTGTTCACTGTACTGGTATATTTGTAGGTAGATTTGAATGTTGTAGTCAGTGGGCAGCTTTTAATGACATCATGAGTGTCTTGATTGGCTTTTGGTTGTGTTTTTGGGTTGTGTTTTGTTTTTCCTTATTTTTTCTTTCCACCCTTTCTCCCCACTTCCTCTCCCCAGTTGTCCTTACAGGTATCTGTGTGGCATTTTTCCAATTCTAGTTTGGCTCAAAGAGAATAAAAGTTAATATATTCTCTTGCATTTGAATGGTATGTATGTTGAGAAAGTAGGAGAAATACAGCCTGACTACCAGTAAAGAGCATATATAATGGATTTTGAAACTGAATATAACTTCAATAGTTATTTAACAGTGAGCTGGAATCTTAAATGCCCTAGCTATCACGTGTGCTGACTAATTTTTTTTTTTCCTCTTTTTCCATATGTTGACAAATCATCATGGATGTAGGGTTGTGGGTAAGTTTAATTTGTTTTTGTTTTGTTTTGGTTTGTTTTTTATTTTGTGTGTGTGTAAACACACTGCTATCCAAACATTATATTAATTGTAACATTTTGAACTTTATTTTAATACTCTAAATGTTTTCTTTTCTCTAAGTGTGGTTGAATTCAAAGATGAAGAATTTGTTAAGAAAGCATTAGAAACTATGAACAAGTATGATCTTAGTGGAAGACCCCTGAATATTAAAGAGGTATGATTATTGCTGCTGTTTTGAAAGAGTGAAGCTACTGTTTTATCATCTCAGTAGTTTGTAGTGTTTTGTGCATCTTAGCTGTGTAATTTTCAGTTTTATATTTTTATGGCATTTTCTCAATGGGCTAAACTACATGTTGGCTTGTGGAAAGTACTATGCCAAGTGAACTGACAAAAAGTGTATCCTAAAGTCAAAATAATGTGTTTTTCTTTAAACAAATTTAACTTCATATTCTCACTTCAGTGTCATCAAATCCTTTCCAACCTTAATCATTCTATGTTTACGTTTCTTACCTGCTGCAAAGTACAGTGCAGAATGAGCTGAGTATTGCAATAATACCTGTGCAAGAATGGGGCTGACAGTGGAGAACTTGTGCTTAATGTAAAAGGAAATTAATAACATTTCTATTATAGTGTTGTAGTATGTGGTGGTGTCTGGTGCAGTTCTTTATGTCCTGTTACAACTTTAATAATGGTATTAATAAATTAAAAAACCTGATTACACTAAATCAGTTCTTGGAAGAAGGTGCTAGACTGTCAAAATCCTATAGATTGAAATCTTTTCTACTTGTCCTTAGGCTAGGTACAGCATGTGAAGTGGCAGTGCACGCTTCCTCAACAAGTGCTTTGCCAATATGCCTCAACCCTCATCTGAAAGGACCCACCTCTAGAGGTGAGGGAATTAGGTCTCCATGCTAATTCAGTTCTTGATCCCTCTGACATGGACAAGGATATTAGTTGATAATGGGTTTATGTAGAATTTCTAATAGTAACTTTTTTTGTTGCCAGTTCTGTTGTTGATGAGTAAGTTGGCTTTATTTTTGCCCATGCTGCAGGATCCTGAAGGTGAACATGCTCGTAGGGCATTACAGCGTGGAGGAGGACAGTTTCCAGGAGGACATGGACCTGATGTGGCACCTGGAATAGTGAATTTACCACCTTCTATTCTCAATAATCCAAACATTCCTCCTGAGGTTATCAGTAACTTGCAGGCAGGCAGGCTTGGGTCCACTATTTTTGTTGCTAATGTAAGTTTAAAACTGTGTTTTTATACCTATAATATTTGATCTTTGTAAAATACCTTGTATTTCTGTATAATGCTGTTTTAATATAAAGAGTGAATTTGAAGTGTTAGTTTACAATTAGTATATTCAGCTGAAATGCTGGATATGTGTTCAGATTTTGGATGTAAAAGATACGTTAAGCTCTCGAAACTGACGTGCACTTCTAATTGTTACATAGCCATCTGTTGATTCAAAAGTGTTTTATACAACTTCTCACTATTTACAAGTAAATTTCTTTTAGTTAAATGTACACTTGAATTTATCTTACTAGTTACTTTAACTTACATTTGTTGGAGGTGCTTCTTCTGCTATTTCTGAAAGGAAACTTTAGTACAGCTGCTTTTTGATCAATATCCATCCATTTATTAGTATGTTAATTAAAGTAAACGTATGCAGTATAAATTGTTGATGTTAGTTGATGTTTTGTACTGGCTTGCATTACAAGCGTTTTGTGAAGCTGAGGAGTTGTAACTGTGCAGAAAATGTCTTCCAAATGTAATGACAGAACAGAAATGAACTGATACTGTGTTTCTTTTTGTAAGCTTGACTTCAAAGTTGGCTGGAAGAAACTCAAAGAGGTATTCAGCATTGCTGGAACTGTAAAGCGTGCAGACATCAAAGAAGATAAAGATGGCAAGAGTCGAGGAATGGGAACAGTTACTTTTGAACAAGCAATTGAAGCTGTTCAAGCAATATGTATCCTTGATTTTGAAAAACACTAATCAAATATGATTTGGTCTTTAAGGCTTCTCACAGCATCATTTTGTGAATGCCTTGTAGATGCTATATAGGAGGTAGAGTGTAATATTGTGCAGATTTTACATGTTTAATACTGACTGAATTTACTGCTAGTCTAAAAAGGTGTTCCTGATAACCTTAACTTCAGTATGCGTGTAACAGCTTGTGTAACCTCTTCTGGCCTTTGATTTAGCATTCTAAAGATTGGGCACAGAAAGATAAGACTCCTAAAAAAGATACAGAAATAAAGTAGTGATTCTTCTGAGATAGTTAAATTGTCTTCTGTAGTTTCCTTAATTTGCATTTCTTCAGCTATGTTCAACGGGCAGTTCCTGTTTGATAGACCCATGCATGTAAAAATGGCAAGTTTCTTATATTTCTATCTTACATGTTTGCCAAAACACTGAAAGAATCATAGCATAACATCTTTGGTTTTTTTAGGATGACAAATCAGTTCCTCATGAAGATTTCCGTGTTGCAGACAGCAAAACCTCACAATTACCTCGTGAGTGCATGCTCTTTTTTTCTACTCCTTGCACTTGATATATGTTGACACCGAGTCTTGAAACAGTTTAGTAGTGCTCTCACTTGCTGTAGTGTCTTTATGATAACAGACAAAGTCTTTCTTCTGGTGATCCTTGCTTTTATTTTTTCAAGGTGGTCTTGGTGGCATTGGTATGGGACTTGGACCAGGTGGACAGCCCATCAGTGCAACGCAGTTGAGCATGGGTGGTGGAATGGGGAGCATGGGTCCAGGAGGTAAACCTTTGTCCTTAATTTTTGAATTTTGCAGAGCTTTAATTTTAAAATTGTGGTTTGGAAGAATGACATACTGTTAAGAAAGCAAGCTTTGTGTAGTGTGTTTTTGAAGTGTTAACTGTCTCTCCATTTTAAAACATCCATTGGAATCTCTTGCTTGTTTGCTGAAAGGTGTTTTGTCTTCTTGGTTTTACAGGTATGGGAATAGACGGTCCAGGCTTCGGTGGAATGAATAGGATGGGAGGCGGTATGTGTGGTGAAGTTGCTTGCATTAAGTATTTTCTTTAATACTGTATAGAAAGCACTTTCCCTTATTTTACAGGACTTCCTGGATTTCGTGGAATTGAAGGAATGCCTAATATGGGAGGATTTGGAGTCAATCGGATGGGAGGTGTGTGAAGACAGTTTCCATTAAGTGCAATTACTAAGTTAACTAATACTGATTTATTAAAAGCTCTTCCTTTAGATGGGTAATGTAGGTGAAAGGAAATATAATCAGTGGCAAAAATGAAGGCATAATAGGGACTGTCATGGTGGTTTAAGTATTTAAGTGCCTCTGATTTGTGTGTTAAACCCACTTCTGTTTAAAAAAGCACCTGTGAGACAAAGGTTGAACATCAGCTTAGATGTACATAATAGAATAATAGTGTTTTTAACTTTGTTCTCTACAGAAATGTTCCGTGGCGGTATGGGAGGAAACATAGACCGAGATTTTGGTCGTAGTGACATGGCACTGAACCGTGGTTTTGGAGAGTCTTTTGGAAGAATGGGTATGGTCACTGTTAAATTTCCTCTGGCAATGGCAACACAGTATCCAAAGAGCTGTAAAATAAGAAAAATAGGCTGGGTTTCATTTGGTCAACCTCCCCTGTCTCCTCTCACTTAATCATTACTATAAGGATGAATTCTGAGTGCTGTTCATAACCATCACTTAGGAGGAAGTTAATGTGTCTAGAGGTTGTTCCCATCTCTAAAATAGAAGCAAAATAAGGATTCGAGGAAAGCATTTAGCTTCATACTGCAGGGTTTTAATTTTTTTTTGCTCTTAAAATATGTTTCTGGTGATCCTGAGCAAACTGCCAATGCACCGCCTTTAACTTCCATGCTGGTAGCTAATTTTTACTGCAAATTAGGTAGCACTGCATAGGAAAGGTGTATTTTAGTGCCCTCTTTTTTCTCCTGCCTTCTGAATTCAAGCAGCTCAGTGAGATTTATTGACCGCTTCTGTAACCGAGTCAGCTTTGGTTTGTTTCTGGATGATGTCTTGTTGACAGTTCATTTTGCTACTTTTAGTTTCTCTCAAATGAGGTGCTTTACTGGAAGTACTTAGCAGTAAAACCTTCTTGTGCATTGTTACTATGCTGTTACCTAGATGATCACACAACACGTCGCAGATTTTCTTCCTCCTCCTCTGTATTTTACCCTTTCCCCCTTCCTTAATTTCCTGCTATGAAAGAGAAAAGCTGCTAAGAGCATAAGGTTAATCTGGTCTAAAAGTTAAATTCTTTTATTACAGTTTTACTTGGGGCAATTAGTAGGAAGGGGTAACTCTTTGAGTGCATCTCTTTGAGCACTGGTAGTTGTGTAGTAGTTGTGTAGTTATGTTTGGAATTGATGTCTTGGAAATCAAGTGTATTCTTTCTGTCACTTGTGACATAGGTTAAACATTTGTTCCCTGAGTGACAACCCAAAGCCACTTCGGTTATAAATGTTCAAGCAAGCAATTTCTGACTCTTCTGGTAGCACACCGGTTTTGAAACGTGAACATGGCCACTGTGAGGAACTGATGTGGGAGTTGTTCATTCAGTAGATCTAGCAAGCTTCAACTTACAACAGGTTATCAGTCTTGTCTTTTAAGTACTGTACTGAGAACCAGGACAAAAGCCTCCCAGTTTATCCTTAAATAATGAAAGGAAAGCATAGGTATTTACAAGTATAATAATTAATAGGTATTGTGTTTAATCAGGGAAGACCCTAGTGTACTCGTGTTACAACATTTAGATTAATGGTATCTCAAAAGAAAATACTGTGAGCGTATTTGGTTTTGTACCCTGATAGTTTCAAGGAGGGTAACTTAGGACAGTCTTTGGGCTATGGCATCAATGGGTGAAAATAAGGATGTTTTTACATCAGAATTGTTTGAGTTTCTAAAATTTGAACAATTGAAACTGCTAAACTTGAAGTACCCAGAATGTCAAAGGTCTTGTCAGAGCATATCTGAGCGTATTATTTTTTGTTGATGAAAAGCCAGTGGTGGTAAAAGTACAAGTGAAAGATTTCTCTAAGGTCAGAAATAGACAAAAATGTACCTTACTAGGATTAACTGAGTTTTCAAGTTGTTTTTTTAGGGTTGGGGTTTTTTTTCTCTCCTTTGGGATTTTTAATGCATGTTACACTGTTGGAGTCTTTTAAAGGGTAAAACCAGTCATGTTGACAGCAATTTCAGTATTTGACTTGGTGTTTCATTACAAGACCATCTCTGGCCTAATGAGTAAGTATTATAGCTGAAGTGCTGGGAGTAACCCTGCTAGTGTTGAAAATTGGTAGGTTTTTTTTTAACAGGCTAGTTAATGTGCTTTGAAGTCTTAATATGGCTATGACAGCCCCTTGTCTGAGAGGAGACAAAAATTTCCCACAGGAGTCTGAGAGAGCAGTTGTTGCTGTTTTGAACTTAAGGACAAAGGTCACTCAACAGTGATCTTTTTTAAGTATTAGAGCAATTACTACCTAGCCTAAAGACAACAGTTATTGATCTATTTTGCCATAAGCAAAAACTGGTATGAAAATCAAGTAAGAAAACTGCAGTTGACAGTTCTACAGTGACAGGAATGTAGTTACTTTGAATTTCTACAGTCCTCGGAGCTCCTTTGGGACTACTTTCTTGAATGTTTGCACTTCAATGAAAAGAACTATTTTTACCCCACTCTAGAATCAGTTTCTGATACCATTCTGGAGACTCTGCCAAGTAGCTTTTATTAAGTGTTGATTCCCTTTCTTTCTCCCTTTTCCCCACCGAATTCTATTAATTCACTCTTCATATGCAGTAAAGAAAGACATTGAAAGAGCTGCTCTTAGCTTTTGCATTTATTTCCTAAAAATGGGAGAAACAAGGGCATTTCTGTACTATGAAATTCAAGTAAGATGAACACTTCAATTTTCATAGAATCATAGAATGGTAAGGTTGGAAGGGACCTCAAAGCTCATCTAGTTCCAACCCACTGCCATAGGCAGGGACACCTCCCACTAGCACAGGTTACTCAAGGCCTCGCCCAACATGACCTTGAACCCCTCCAGGGAGGGAGCAGCCACAACCTCCCTGGGCAACCTGTGCCAGTGTCTCACCACCCTCACTGGAAAGAACTTCCTCCTAACATCTAGTCTTAAATCTCCCCTCTGCCAGTTTAAACCCTTTAAGACCTTGTAAATAGTCCCTCCCCAGCCTTCCTGTAGGCCCCTTTCAGATACTGGAAGGCTACTCTAAGGTCTCCTTGAAGCCTTCTCTTCTCCACGCTGAAGAACCCCAACTCTTGTAGCCTGTCCTCATAGGAGAGCTGCTCCAGCCCTCTGATCATTTTTGTGGCCCTCCTCTGGACCCACTCCAATGGGTCCATGTCCTTCCTGTGCTGGGGGCTCCACAACTGCACACAGTACTCCAGGTGGGGTCTGATGATAGCAGAACAAAGGGACAGAATCACCTTCCTTGCCCTGCTGGCCACGGTTCTCTTGATGCAGCCCAGGACTCGGTTGACTGCCTGGGCTTCATGTGCACACTGCAGGCTTATGTTGAGCTTTTCATCAACCCAAACTGTTCTTCCCAATGTGGGAAATGGCTTATTTAGTTTTAAGATGCTTATGTTGCTGTCAGGAAAAAAGGCAGAAATCAGAGTAGCTTAAATCCCCTAATAAAGGAGGAGTAATTAACGTTACTTCCTGCATGTTTCCTGTGAAGTTTGAATAATAAAGGCACAAATTAAAGCTTCTACAGAAGAGAATTGCCAGGTAACTTTGAGATCAGTGCACTTCATCAGCATGTGCTTTATTGTTGTCACTGACTGGTGGTTTCAGCGTATGTCATTTCGTTCTTCTTCTGTTTAGGTGGTGCAATGATTGGTGTTTTTGCAGGAGGAATGGGAGCACCTAGCATGGGCCCAGTAAGATCTGGAATGAGTAGGTTAACTTGCTTCAATAGAATGTAATGACTAGGCCGCATAATGATACTGTGTACTTGTAACTGTGTCAAAGAGTTTCATTGCAGTGCACTGTCTTGCCAGTGTATTGGAAGAAGTGGGATTCGTTGCATGCGACTGCAAAATTTAGCAGTTTTTAAAGCTGTTTTGTTGAGGTAAAAGTTCAGAGGATAACTTGCTAATGCAACCTTTCCCATAATCATAGTTTTGAAATGGTTTTAACTTCAGTTTTGGAGCAATTCAAATAAAATTGTGTTCCAGAAAAATAGACAAATAGGTACTGGAGTTTTTTTTGTGCGAACTTCATTAAGCTGAACTTCAGTAATCTCTCATAATTGAAATTAAAAAATCATCCCTGAATTTGAAATTTTCAGTTCAGTTTTGTGCAAAGCTCTGAGTTTGTGTTAACAGCATACAACTGAGCTTCTGAGTCTGTAGCAGTTGAGAAACTGAAGTCTTGCTAGTGGCAGCCTTGAGATGCATAAGGCTTAAAGAGAAGATCCCTTGTGAATGATCTTGATAGTTTTGCTTTACATAAATTTTTAATATGAGTCCAGAATGACTTTGTTAGGATATGTGAATGCCATTGATGTTAGTTCTTTAAATGATATACATTAATATATTTAATTACATGTATCATGGGAGGGTCCATGCTCCGCACTGTGCTCCTAACAACTGTTCTCTGCAAAATGTGCTTTCTCTAGAAAATAATCCTGTTAAGTGTGGCTGCATTAAGTAAAGCTGAATGTGAACACAGTGTATATGGTCAAATTATCTCTATCTTAACATTGCCAGTTACTTATTTGATCTGTCTTTGGTATACGGTATCAACCCTCTATTAATTGAGCTAGACAACCTTTAAATCTTAATTCTTCCCTTGTTTTCAGCATTTTACAGCATTAGATGGTGTGACTGATAGCTTGATTCAATCAGTGTTTTATTTTAGAAGGGACAGTATATCTTCTAATAGTTTGACTTAAAATAATAGCCATGCTACTGAGTAGATCACTGTACATGATGTTTTGTGTTGCAGTGGGTTTATTAAAGCTTGGGTATTTCTTCTTGACACAAAAGAATTTATTTTAACAAAATGCTTCTGTGTTTGCTAATAAAAAAAGATTTTTATATAATCCTTGTTTTCTTTCTCTGTGTAGGTGGTGGAATGGGTGGTATTAACAGTATGCCTGGAGGAATGGGAATGGGGATGGATCGGATGAGTTCTGGTTTTGATCGAGTAGGACCAGCTATGGGCGCAGGTCTGGAGAGGAGCATCGATATTGATCGAGGATTTATGCCTGGCCCAATGGGAGGTGCCATGAGAGAGCGATTAGGCTCTAAAGGCAACCAGATATTTGTGAGAAATGTAAGCACTCGAATACAGAGAAACTGCAAGTTTATTTTATGTGCATGTTTGACATGCTCTTTTTATTTTTGTAATGTGTTGCTATTAATATGTGGTGTGTGGTGTTGTGTTTTTTTTCATTCTAGCTTCCTTTTGACTTGACCTGGCAGAAGCTAAAGGAGAAATTCAGTCAGTGTGGTATGTATATGGATCTTACCCCTTCTCATCAACTTTTCATGTTTTATATGATGTATGTAGATAAGGATGGGAGGACAAGGTTTTTGCTTTATCCTAATCTTTATTAACTTCCCCCCATGTTTCTTAAGATATATAAGTAATTTTTAGCCATGACATAACACATTAAATCTCCAAGTGCTCATGTGCTATAAACTTTAACCTATTCCATGAATAAAATTACTATTTTTTTTTTTGGGG